>NW_004624876.1:2250056-2284537 GCF_000247695.1 Heterocephalus glaber
TCAATAGTGTTCAAAAAAGGGAAAATGAATTTAATGCAAGCTCACTAAGCTTTTTACATTTTCTGCAAATTTGAGGCATTGTTAAATCATATTTAATGATCCTTTTTGCTACACTTCCTCCAGAAATTGTACTCACATAATGTTTATTACAAATCAAACAGTAGATCAGGTGTAGACTGTACTATATTTTTGTCACTGTATGTATGCAATACATTATGTACTTATATTCATTTGGAGGAAAAATATTCACAAAAATAATGAAGGATGGACTGTTATCAGATCACTATAGGATAAGGTTGTTCCCTCTCCTTCCTAAAATAAGAAGAAAAATATTCCTCATCAGATATTTATAGGGTTGATATAAATAAAATCATAAAAATGAAATAAAATTTAAAACTATTTATTATCATTTCATTGCTTTCTAGTCATTGACAGGTACAGTGTAGACTAATGTCATATTTCTGGTCTATGATATCATTAATGAAGTGTAATTAATTTAACTAAAGTTTTTCAAATTTAAAGTCCACTGAAGCCCAGGATAATAGGAGTTATGTACTGAATGATTTTAAAAAGATAAAGAATCTGTGACTGAGCAATTACATCCTTGAATAAGGGAAACAGGAAAATATAAGAATTATAAAACCCTTGGATAGTAAGTGCTGTATAAGCATGTGTCCCAATTATAAATTTTTAACTTTAACTTAATCTCCAGATTTTGCAACCTGACTTTTAAAATACTTTCTGCTTTAGATTAATCTGAACCATTATCAGAATGCAAAAAGATGATTTTCTTCTTAATTTCCTTTCATTAGAAAGATTTTTCCATAAAAGGGGAAGGATTGTTTTGTCCCCCTTTTCTTCTGCAAACAATAAGCTGTACTTTATGTGAATGGGGGTTATTTCTAATGTTCTTTGTCATTAGACATTGTTGAGTGTAAATCTGATAGGTACGGGAGGAAGAAAATACAGAAATCAATAATGAAAGAGTTCCAAGAAGAAATTGCTTTTCACAACTGAGAAGTATTGCTGAAGGTGTATAGACCTCAAGTATAAGTATGTGATTTGTGGATATTGTATGAAAAATATATACAGAAGGGTGTGTGTGGTGGACCACACTTGTAATTCCAGCTCTCTAGAGGTTGAGATAGAAGACTCACTTGTGCCAACTAATTCTGCAGGGCAGTCTGGGCAATATATCAAACTCCATTAAAAATAAGCCAAAAGGAAAATATGTGAGTCCGGAGTTACTGTCCAGATGTTGAGTCCATCTCTCAACCCAGAAAGAATTACAAAATAGAGAGTCGAAAGAGGACTGAGCAAAAATATTTTATTGTACACAAAAAGCAGCTTATTGTAAAATGAAAGCAAAAAGCCCCAAGGCAAATAAACCTGGATGAGGATCTGAAGGGTTTGGGAGAGTGACTTCCAGTTTAGGGATTTTATATGAAAAAAATGACTACATTGCTAAAATGATCAGTATAAACATAACAAAGACATTCTTTAGAAGAGTACTCATATCTCCTTCCTAGGCAAAAAAGAATCCTGTCAGCCAATCCAATGAGGCCTTTGTTTGTTGAGCATCCATGTATGCTGCCCTTGACCATGGACATGTCCCTCACTGAATCTTTCTGAGTCCTTCTTTGGCATAGCTTTTGGCATTACTCTCTGTTCCAGGCTTGTCCCCTTTATCCACTCATCTCATGGACCAGTCTTACTCTAAGAAGTCTTCTCAGCCTTCCACAGGGCCCTGCCCTCAACAGAGCCTCTCCTTAGGTATGGAAATGCTATGAAAACCCTAAAAAATAGAATCTAAGCCTGCAGAGTATTTGTGGTTCATTCTCCCCAGATCTCTCTTTATCTCCCTTATAAAAGTGATGAACACAACTATTTTTTTTCATTTTCCCATCTCATTTTCTCTTTCAAAAGCAACATAGAAGCACAACATCCTGTACAGTTATTGGAATTCCATAACCTGGGACTCTCCAATACCCAGGCCTGCAGCCAATACTCTCTGCACTCTTCCTGTCCATGTGTCTGGTCATGCTGTATGGGAATCTACTTATCACCAGGGCTGTCATCACTGCTTTCCACCTCCAAACCTCCATGCAATTTTTCCTTTCCAGCCTGCCTGTGCCTGACATCTGTTCTGTCACCACCATGTTCCTGAAGATAATCATGGGCATCCAAACTCACAGCAGAGAAATATGTTTTGTGGGCTGCCTGACTCAGATGCGTTTTTAAATCCTTTTCAGACGTATGTATAGCATTCTTCTGACTCTGTGACTAATGACCTATTTGTGACAATTTATTTTAATTTATTATTTTACATTACAGAAAACAAAAGAACACAGCATTTTGATGTAATATGTCATAGGTGTTTTTGTTTTTTGAAAACTCTGAATGGAGCTATCTGATTAGAGCCACAAGGCATCTAGGCATGAGAATGTTGGCAGATTGCATTTTGAGAGGAATACATACCTGAAATTTCTGATTCCTCTTAACCTACAATGTATTGACACAAGGAAGCATAAAAAGTAAAACTATCACTGGGCATGGTGAGAGACTAAGGCAATCCCAGCTACATGGGAGGGTGTGGCAAGAGGGTCAACAGTTCAAACTTGGCTGGGATAACCTAGTGAGATCCCATCTCAAAAAATTAATCTGACAATAATGTAACTCAATATATTCTGTATTTAATGGCAACCACTGTGAAAACAAACTATTCATGAAATAGCTTCTTCTTTGTTGAAAAATACTGGCCATAATCAATGAGGCTTGAACACTCCTCATGCTTTTCTGTATTCACTTTCATCATATTATTCAAATATCATAGTCAATATTTTCATGAGTTTTTCTCTGCTTTGGGGACCAAGGTGATGCTTGCTTCAAGGAAGAAATTCAGAAGTATGGCTTCTCGTTCAATCATTGAAAAGTTTGAACAGTAGTAGAAGTAGTTCTTCTCTAAATGTCATGTAGAATTCAGCAGTGAAGCCATCAGGACCTGGACTTTTCTTAATTGGTAAGTTATTAATTACATTTTCAATTTCATTGATTTGGTATTGGGTCATTAAGTATTTTTAGGTGTTCTTTGTTCAACTTTGGTAATTCATATGTAACTAGGAATCTGTCCATTTCTTCTGTGTTTGCCATCTTATTGGTGTATAGGTTCTTGAAGTAGGTATTGATGATCCTCTTGATTTCTGGAAGTACCATTTGACACAGCTATTCCCCTGCTGGGTATCTTCCCCAAAGAATTAAAAGAATCATACTACAGTGATATATGTGCACCCATGTTCATAGCAGTACAATTTGTGATAGCTAAAACTTGGAAGCTGCCCATATGCCCATTAACTGGAGACTGGATAAAGAAAATGTGTTTTTTTAATATAATGGAGTACTACTCAGCCATAAAAAATGAGAAATTAGAGACATTTATAGCTAAATGGATGCACATTGAGGCCATACAGGACACACATGTGTAAATACCAAATACTTTCTCTGGTGTGAGAACCTGAAAGTGTAAGCAAGGACTAAAAGGTATAATAGATAATGTGAAATAGGAAGAAAAGCGGCAAAGGAGAAGGGGAAGTGGGAGGGGTACAGGAAAGGAAAGGAGGTGGAATTAATATGAGAAAATGGAAAAAGGGAAACAAAGTCTTTGTAAATAGGGAAGGATGGAGAGGTTGAAGGGAGGGCAGGGGAAGAGGGGAAAATAAGAACCAAGAGAGACTATGTAAAGGTTCAAATTTCCAATGATGAATGTCATTATATTGTATACCTAAAATATACTGAGAAAATAAAAATTAAAATATATTTTCAAGGCACAAGAAAGCAGAAGAGATACAAAGAGAATATAGAGGAAAATTGTATTGTTCTAAGACCTGTTATAAACTTTCATATACTCCTGAGGCTCCAGTGCCATTTGGCAATTTTATTTCTCTGTAGAATTTCAAAAACAAAAATCATAATGACAAAATATGTACTAGGCTTCAAATTGTGCTTACTGCTATACATTTTGTAGCAATGGATATTATATTATTTCCACTGAGTAGATTGAGCAAAGATGAGGAGAAATTCACATACCTTCTACACAAAGTAGCAGGTAAATATTCAAAACTGAAATCTTTCCTTAATCCTTTCTTTCTTTCTTTCTTTTTTCCTTCCTTCATTCCCTTTCTATCCTCCATTTCATTTCATTTGTTTATGTACTGGCAATGTACCCATGGCCACATCTCCAGCCCATATCTTACTTGTTTATTTTGAGACAGAGTCTTGCTAAGTGATGCAGGTTGGGCTTGAACCTGTTGTCCTCCTGCCTCAGCCTCCCAGAGTGCTGTGATTACAGCTGAAATATTCAGTATTTTACACTCACCCCAGGGTATTGTGTTCTTTATTGGAGTTAAATGAAAATGGTATCCCCAATGCAATATAAAATTTCTTGATTTGTTTTCTTTGAATGATTATTGCTAGATAGACTTCAGACATATTTTTACCGTACATATTAATAAAAAGATGATATACATGATAGGGACTCATATTTATCTGGGCAATAAATATAAGTGATTAATATTAATACAGACAGTCCAGCAACTGTGGAAAGTAAAACAACTATCCTCCATCCACATATTATATAGCAATTTTACTTCCGTGAAATGGGGAGTGGTGCAAGAATTTTGAAAATGGTGTATAATAATGAATCTACAAAATAAATGTACTCTCAGATAGAGCTGAGCATCAATCAAAGCATTAGAAGTTTTAGGAGACATCCCTGCACAGTACTAGTGGGCTATGAGTGGCACATGCTTCGTGTCTTCCCTAATTAAGCTATATTGTTTTATATTAGGAGTCAGACCAAAGTCCTGCATGACTCAAACAGGTTTATCAGCTAGGAGAGTTGAGCTAGTACTGCTTCTTTGCTAATGGTTGTCACTGAGGCCTAAACCCTAGTCTATAGAATGGCAGGGCCCTGCTAAATTACATGCAGCTAAGGTCAGCATCATCCAAATTAAAATCTTTTCCCCTGAATTATTGCTTCTCACTGAACTTGTGGGTTGCTTGCTAAGTGCACCTGCTCCCAGTACCAGTTTCTTCTATCCTAGCAAGACAAGCAGTATCTGGTCCCTGACAGTCCTGTCTAGTGCCATCATCCCAGGTGTACAGTACTAATTCACTAGATGACTTCAAAGCACCCTAGCCCCCCATACCTCCTCATGATTGTATTCAATAAATACTGGATGTGCGTGGGGGCTTTTGTCTTTGCTGCTATCAGCAGCACTGATGAGGACCCAACACTCTGCTTCACTATAAGTCTTCTTTCATCTATTCTTTAATCTTTGCTGGTGCTGTGGTGGATCACAGGAGGCTGGGACCCACCACAGGTTTCTGCAGCCATATCAACTTCTTCTGACCCTTACAAGAAGTGGATGTGGGTATTACATAAACTTAAAAGCACAGGTCAAAATAAAGTAATACATTCTAGGGAAAAACATGTTGTGTTACTTAGATAAGATTTAGGTACTTTGGGAAAAAAAGATCTTTAAAAAATTCTATAGATGTACAAATCAATACTATCATGGAAACATTGATAAGACAATCTATCCACCATATTCTTGACAGCAACTGATTTGAGGGACAAGTGTCTAGGGGAATGGAATCATGAAGAGATACAAAGAACTGATATTTCATAGGTATTTGTTACAAAGCAAACATTACTAAATGTTTATATTTTTTGAATTGATAGTTATATTGATGGTAAAAATGGATAATATTATAGTGTCATTTAAAAATATTTTTTGGAACATTTTAGGTATGCAGTATAATGACATTCATCATTGGAAATTTGAAAGTTTACATAATCTATCTTTGTTCTTATTTTTTCCCATTCCCCTGCCCACTATTCAACCCCTCCACCCCTCCCTATTAACAAAGAATTTATTTCCATTTTTCATTTTCTCATATTAAACCCATCCCCCTTTTCATTTCCCAAA
The DNA here is from genome assembly GCF_000247695.1 of Heterocephalus glaber. The sequence continues at coordinate 2,256,044 of NW_004624876.1, forward strand.
TCCCTCCCACTTCCCCTTCCCCTTGCACCTTTTCTTCCTATTTCACATTATCTTTTATATATTTTGGCGCTTATTTACACTTTCAGTTTCTCACACCAGAGGAACTATTCAGCATTTACATATGTGTGTCCTATTTATTTCACATAAGAATATCCCCTTGATATGCATCTATTTAGCTATAAATGTCTCTAATTTCTCATTCTTGTTGGCTGTGTAGTATCTCCATTTTATATGAAACAAACCACATTTTCTTTATCCAATCTCCAGTTAATGGGCAATTGGTCTGTTTGCAAGTTTTAGTTATTACAAACTGTGCTGCTACAACCATGGATGTACATTCATTGCTATGGTATGATTCTTTTAATTCTTTGGGGAAGATGTCTAGCAGGGGAATAGCTTGGTCTAATGGGACCTCTTATCCTAGTTCTTTGCGATATCTCTGTACTTATTTCCACATCGGTTGCACCAGTTTACACTCCCAGCAAAAGTGGAGAAGGGTTCCTTTTGTCCCACATGCCCACCAGCATTGGTTATTGGTCGATTTCATGATAACAGCCATTCATTCTGGAATGAGGTGGAATCTCAACATTATTTTCATTTGCATCTCTTGAATGATTAATGATGTTGAACATTTTTTATATGTTTATTTTCTATTTCTATGTCTTTGAGAAATGTCTTTTCATTTTGTTTGCCAGTATTCTGGATGGATATTTAAATTTGGGAGGTTTGATTTTGTAAGCTCTTTTTATAATCTAGATAGTAGACCTTTATCTGAGGAACAGCTGGTAGAAATATTTTCCCACATTATGGATTGACTCTTCACACTGTTGCTGGTTTCTCTTGCTGTTCAGAGGCTTTTTAATAAGAAAAGCACCTGCCTTGCAAGCCCAAGGTCCCCAGTTCTATCCCTGGTATCAAAACAAACAAACAAATCAAAAAAACAATAAGAAAAGATCTCACTTTTTGATTGTGCTAGTTCGTGTGCAACTGAGATTTTGTTCATGAAATCTTTTCCTCCACCAATGTTTTCAAGTTTTCTAGCTAAACTTTCTTCAAGCCAGTTTAGTGTTTCTATTTTAATATTTAGAAATTTAATTCATTTTTATTTTAGGTTAGTGTATGGTGAGATATAAAGTTCTAGTTTTAATCTTCAGCAATTGAATTCAACTTTTGTAGCACCATTTATATTTCACCCAGTGAGGGTGTTAGGTGCCCAAGAGTGACTGTAGTTATATCTCCATCTTCTAATTGGTTACCCTGATCCTCAGGTCTGTTTCTTTGCCAGTACCATGCTGTTTTTATCAGAGTAGCTTTGTAGATTAGTTTCAAGTTGGGGTTTGTGATACCCCTACCTTGTCATTGTTGCCTAGAATTTCTTTTGCTATTCTAGGTCTCTTCTTCAAATGAATTTTTGGATTGTTTTTCAAATTCTATGCAGTGTGCTGTTGAAATTTCAATATTGATGGCACTGAATCTATATAACATTTTTTGAAATATGGCCATTTTCACTATATTGGTTCTTCCTACCCAGGAGCAAGAGATATCTTTCCATTTTGTGATATCCTCTTTGATTTCTTTTTTCAGAGTGCTGGAATTTTCAGAGTAGAGGTCTTTGGTTTCTTTCATTAGGTCGATTCCTAGTTATTTCATTTTTTTTGAATGATATTGTGAAGGAAGTTATATCTCCAATTGCTATTTCAGTTAGTCTGTTGTTCATGTACAGGAAAGCTATTGATATTTTTGGTGACCTTATATCCAGCTACTGTACTGAATTTGGTTTTTAAGTCTAGAAGAATATTGGTAGAATTCCTAGGATGTACCTTATTGAGTATCATGTCATCTGCAAATAAAAAATGTAGAGAACAGGGAAAGGGGATGTTACTAGAACCTCTACAGTAAGTCCTAGTTCCTGCAAGTCATGGCAGCACAAGGCAAATTAACTCATTATACAGGAAAAGTAGAAAAATGAAACTATGAGAAGAAGCTGAACTTTGGGCCTGATCAATGCTGCTCTGGGTGTCAAAGGTGAAAGCCTCCAGCTTACGGCACATTTTATTCAGTACATCAGGGGAAACAGATGTAACAAATGACTTGCAGAGAGTTCAGTACATCCGGATAAACAAGGTGTAACAAGTGACTTGGAGAGTTCAGTGCATCATGATAAACGAAGTGTGGCAATCCAAGAACAATGAGGAACTGAGTAGACGAAGATTTTGTTCCTACCAGGATGTCTTCAGCTGGTGTAATCTTGTTCTGGAGCATCACAGCATCATGAAATCATTGAGGTCTTAGTTGTGACTGGGGAACAAAATGGAATTATGTCCCCAAATAGCATATCTGGCCTGTAGGCAGGAGAATTAGGCCTAATCAAATTATTTTTCCCTAAAATCATAGAGCATTGCTCCTGACAAATAAACATTAAATACTGCATTTCATAACTTTATTCCTCTTATTTCTTTTCTTGTCTAATTTTTGTGGCTAATGTTTCCAAAACTGTATTGAACAGGAGTGGTGATAGTAGATATCCTTGTCTTATTCCTGATATTTGCATGAAGGATTTCAGCTTTTGACCATTTAGTATGATATTGGCTGTTTTTTTTTTATAAATGGCTATTATCAGGTTGAGATGAAGACCATATATTCCAATCTTGTGTATGGTTTTTAACACGAATGTGTGTTGGACTTTGTTGAAGGCTCTTTCTCTATCTATTGTGATGATCATATGGTTTTTGTCCTTGGCTCTAATAATATATTGAATTGCATTTATTGATTTGCATATTTTGAAATATCCCTGGATAACTTGGATGAATCCCCTTAAAGTGTGTGATCTCTTTGATGATCTTCTGAATTCTCTTTGCCAGTATCTGATTAAGGATTTTGGTATCTATGTTCATTAGTGAGATATGCCAATAATTTTCTTATTCAGTTGAGTCATTTTCTGCTGTTGGGATTAAGGTGATGCTTGCTTACAGGAATGAATTTGTGAGTATTGCTTCTCTTTCAGTTTCTTTGAAGAGATTAAACAGTAGTGACAACAGTTCTTTAAATGTCTTGTAGAATTCAACTGTGAAGACATCAGTACCCGGGCTTTCCTTATTTGGTATATTTTAATTACCTTTTCAATTTAATTGATTGATATTTGGTTGTTTAGAATTTTTAGGTCTTCTTCACTCAACGTTTATAATTCCTATGTACCTAGAAATCTGTCCATTTCTTCTGTGTTTTCCATCTTATTGGCATATTGGGTCCCAAAGTAGGTATTGATGATCTTCAGGATTTCTGCTCAGTCCATTATAATTTCAACCTCTTCATTTCTAATTTCATGGACTTGGGACATTTCCTTCCATTTTTTGATAAGGATGGCTACGGATTTATCGATGTCTTTTAAAAATTTTCTCGAGTCACTTCTTTGCTTCATTGATTTTTGTATCATTCTCTTAGTCTCTTTTGAATTGATTTCAGCTCTGATCTTTGTAATTTCATCCCTTGTATGAGCTTTGTGTTTGTCCTGACCTTTTCTCTAGAAGCTTGAGGTTCCACATCGGGCTGTTTATCTGAACTCATTCTGTTTACCTAATGTGAGTATTCACTGCTATTTATTTCCCCCATAAGACTACCTTCATTGTGTCCCATAGATTCAGATATTTTGTATTGGAAATGTCATTTAATTGTAGGAACTGTCTTATTTCTTCTTTAATTTCCTCTGTGACACATTGGTTATTCAGAAATGTATTGATCAATTTCCATGTGTTTAAGAAATCCTTGTGTTTTTGTTATTGATCTCTAATTTCATCACACTATCGTCTGATAATATACAGAACATAACTTCAATTTTTTGCACTTCCTTAATCGTGTTTTGTCAGCAAGTATGTTATCCATTTTGGAGAACCATCTATGTGCCGCCGAAAAAAATGCGAATTCTGATTTTATGGGGTGGAACACTCTGTAAACATCTGTTAAGTACATTTGTTCAAAAGTTTTATTTGAGCTCTAGTATTCTGCTGTTCATTTTTTGTCCTAGGAGATCTATCAATTTGTGGTAATCAGTTATTGATTTACCCTACTACTATTGTATTAGTGCTTATGTGGTATTATATGTCTATTAGTATTTGTTTTGTATAGTTGGGTTCACTAGTAATTGGTGCATATATATTTATGATTGTCATGTCTTCCTCTTGGATTTTTCCTTTTACAACAATGTATGTTCAGGGGATGGGGATTGAGCTCACTGGTGCAACTGCCTGTCTGTCAAGCACAAGGACCTGAGTTTGATCCCCAGTACTGAAAATAAAAGTATGTTCTTCATTATCTCTTAATTAATGCTGGTTTGAAATACATTTTATTTGCAAATATGTTGGCTACTTTGGCTTTTTTTCGGTTTGGGGTCACATGGACTATTGCTTTCTACCCTTTAACTTTCAGTCCATGAGTTTCTTTATCAATTGTGTTTCTTGTAGGCAGCATGTTACCAAATCTTGGTTCTTGACCCATTCTTCCAGTCTGTTTCTTTTGATTGGTGAATTGAGACACTTAACATTGATGTTTATAACTGATATGTGTTGACTTATCCTTGTCATGACTTTTTTTGTTGGATTTTCCTCCTTTGCATTTACTTTCTTGTCATGGCTGATGGATTCATTTTGGTGGGATTCATGGGGTTGTGATCCTCATTGTCTTTTCTTGGATATTGTTTAAATATTTTTGGAGTTATTTTTTGGTATTCATGAAGTTCCTCAGGTGCTTTTGTTCATGAAAGTACCTTATTTCTCCATCAATTTTGAAAGACACTTTTTCAGGTTACATCACTCTGGGTTTCAGGTTGTTTACTTTCAGGGCTAGAAATACTTCACTCCAGGCTCTTCTTGCCTTGAGGGTTTGTATTGAATAATCTGCTGTGATTCTGATGGAGTTATCTTTGTATGTAATTTGTTTCTTTTCCCTAACTTCTCGTACAATTTTATTTTTCTGTTGGCTTTCTGGAATCTTAACTATTATATGCCTAGGTGTAGATTTTTTTTTTTTTAATCATGGCTAGTTGGAGTCCTATATGCTTCACTTATCTGTGCCTGGAAAGTTTTCTGCCATTACTTGTGTGAAGAGTTTTTTATGTTATTTGCACACTCTACTGTTTTTTCATTGACTCTGATCCATATTATGTCATTCTTCTTTTCATTATCTAGCAGCTGCTGGAATGATTTGTCATGGTATCTTATTGTTTTTAAGAATTTTTTCTTTTCCTTTTCACTAATTGCAATCTTGTCTTCTATTTACCTTATTGTGTCCTCACATTGGTTCATTCTACTTAATACACAATCAATGGAGTTTTTTAACTCCTGGATATATGTTTTCATGTCTTTTGTGGATTCCATTTTTTTCTATGTTAGAGTTCTGTCATATTTTTCAGCTCCTCTCTTTTTTGTCTGTTTCTGCTCTAGCTTTCATAATCATGCCTTACACTATGTAAACAATCTGTGTTGATATCTGATAAATTATTTTTTTTTAATTTTTCCAGTCCCTCTTTCTTTATCAGTACCAGGAGTCCAGGTGTTTCAGTATCAGATTGTCCAATCTCACTTGCCTTTGAGGTTGCCTCAAGTGACCTGCCCATCTGGTTTTGAGACTGTTTTACATGTCTTCTAATATGCAGCCTGGTTAGCCTTTTTTGAGTTGACTTTTTCATAACCCAGTGGTCTTCTATTCTCAGGAAGCCCCTGAGTGCCTCTGCTGCTTACCACTGCTCACTACTGTGCCAATTTCTGGGTTGAGAATGGTGGCTCTCTAGATCCCTGCACTGCCCTGTTGTCTGAAATGTGTTCATACTTGGAGATGGTAACTGGGCAGGTCACTGGCTGTTTCTTGTGCACCTGTTCAGATCTTTTAAGGTCAAGTCCCTGCCTGGGACCAGTCCACACTACAGGACAGCTCTGGTCCCTGTGGGCTTCTTCTTGGTGGAGTCTGTGCACACTTTCCCATGAGATCTGGGTGACTCTATAGCTGTTGCTTGTGTGCCTGTGAGGCTCTTTTCAGAGCAGTGCTCTGGCTGCAATCTACATGTACCTGTGCAACACTGGTCCACATCTGCTTCTCTCTGTGAGGCTACTGCAGAATTTATAAATGCTAGGATATAATTTAAGACACTTTTTCTCAACTCTGGCTGAAGGAAAGTCCACAAAGAACTTCATATGGACATATTGTGATAGTGTGGGTTTTTGTATACTGTCAAGTTTTCTGGATATTTTAAAGCTTACACAGTAAATATATTGATATATGAGATTGAGAATCACTATTTCATCAATTTTATACTTAATTTTTTTAAATCCTATAAATCAGGTAGTTTGAATCTATTTTCCCTGTGATGTGTGTCCATGTGTGCCTTCAATAGTTCCTATAATTCTCCCCTTTGTCTTTTATCAAAATTCAATAATATTGAAATATAAATAAATAATAAAGACAGGATGCCTTCAGGGAGCAAAAGTAAAGAACTGCAATCCATGTATTAGGGAGATTGATGTGAAAATCTATGAAGATTTTATTAAAAGGTTGGGAAACATATCTGGCCTGTGGAATGTTTCCTTGTGCTAAAGTCTTCAACTACATATAAGATGGTTTCATCAAGGCCAATAGAGGAAACTGTATTTTAAAAAGAAATAAAACAAAAAAAGAGCAAAGACTCCCTTCCTCCACAAGTTACTTATGGCATTGATGCAAATAAAAGTGTATAAAAGAAGGAAAATTTTAAAATGTTTAACATTTCATTATTTTAAATAATCTTCAGATGGATAAAGAAGAAAAATGTAGTATCTATATACAAATCAGTACTACACAGCCATAAAGAGAAATTTGAGTCAACTGTAAGAAAATGGATGGATCATGAGACCATAATTCTAAATGAAATAAGTCAGTCACAGGAGATATGAGAGATGCACAATATAAATAATTTAAACAGGAAAGTAAAACAGCCATATTAAGAAACAGGGAGGTGACTTCTAGATTTGGTAATGAGACCTGAGGAAATGGGGAGAGGGAAGGTGTTGGGGGACAGGGAGTAAAAATTATCAAGATATATTATGTATATGTGTTAATTCCCCAAACTAAATGTAATTGCCACATATCAAAAGCATATACTAATAAAAATTTTAAAAGTCTAATCCAAAAACTTAAAGATACATTTACTCCAATGCCACCTTTTGGAATGTGATGTCATGGATATTTGAAGTTACAAACCATATTTCTCAATATTTGAAGTCGATCAAATCCAAAAGTAGAAGTAAGATATGGAATAACCTTGAAAAATAAACCATACTGATTACTTACATTTGTGAAGGGAGCAAATCAGAAAACCTAATAATGATAGAACACTGGAAGAAAACTGTCACACAAGAATATGTTCCAATCATGAACTTGTGATTTAATGTAGTGATCATATTTTACAATTCAATCTACTAATATATATATATATTAATTCCATCTACTACATTGTATATATACAATTCCATCTACTAATATATATAAATATAAATATATATATATATATATATAAAACTTCTGTACCATTTTTTAGAAGACTATAAGGCTTATTAGACTGATCATTAATTCTTTTAACCAAAAGTAATTTAATTCTTAAAAGGGTAAAAATATTTCCTTTTCTGTTTTTTCTCTTAAAAAGTAAAGCTAATGTTCCTGTAATTATGAGCTTAATATGTGTAGTGTTTTTATCTTCTGACTTTGTTGAGTGTCTCTAAAGTAGTTATACATATAATGATGTGAGTAGTTCTTAAACCAATATTGGAAGAGGTCCAAGAGTAGTGTTTGCTACAAATGTGAAATAATGAAAGTATATACATTAGTTATGAATACTTGAATTAAGAATATATGCAGAGTGTCTATTTATGTTTCCATTTTCCCAGTGTCTTTTCTATTTTGAGTGTTCTAGCAATATAGAACCACAAAATCCAACACAAATTTCAGAATTCCATCTCATTGATTTCTCAGAGGATCCAGGCCTGTAACCCATCCTCTTTGGACTCTTCTTGTTCATGTACCTGGTCATACTGGTCAGGGACCTGCTCATCATTCTTACTGTCATCTTTGACTCCCAGTTCCACACCCCCATCTACTTATTTCTTTCCAACCTGCCCTTGGCTGATGTTGGTGTCCTATCCTCGACTGTTCGAAAGATGGCTGTGGACATTCAAACTCACAGCAGAGTCACCTCCTATGTGGGCTGCCAGATACAGATGTCTTTTTTTCTCATTTTTGGATGCATGGATAACATGCTGCTAACTGTGATGGCCTGTAGCCACTTTCTGGCCATTCGTCATGACCTGCATTATCCAGGCATCATGAATATTCATGTATAAACTTTCTTAGCTTTGATATCTTTCTTGGATAGCATTTTGGAATCTCAGCTGCACAATTTGGTTGTCTTACAGTTTACCAACTTTAGGGATGTGGAAATTTCTAATTTCCTCTGTGATTCTTCTCAAGTCCTTAGTCTTTCCTGTTTTGATGCCTATACCAGTACATTGTCATAGATTTTGTTCATTCCATATTTGGCTTTTTTTCCATCTCAAGTATCCTTTTTTGTTTACTATAAAGTTATTTTCTCTATTCTGAGAGTCCCATCATCAGGTGGGAAGTATAAAGCCTTCTCCACATGTGTGTCTCTGTTTTCAGTTGTTTGCTTCTTTTATGGAACAGCCACAAGAGTGTACCTTGGGTCTTCTGTGTTACATTCTTCAAAAAATAATACAGTGGCCCCAGTGATATACATAATTGTAGCCCCTATACTGAATCATTTCATCTATACCCTGAGAAACAGAGATAGTAAAAACATGCTGAAGACACTCTACAGTAAATTTGCATAAACTGTTGATGTGTGTATTGGTATTTAATTTGGTAAATGAAATAAGTTTTAACACCCAGGCTTGTAAATTCTACCTCTTTGGCTAGTTACCTCATTTTTGTGGAGCAATGGCTTTATTGTCCCTTAATGCTTCATAGTGGAATGGTGGTTGTCAGGTCTGGGAAGAGAATCTAGGGTGGGGGTTAATAATTGGGTATGTGATTTCAATTTGGAAAATTAAATTTCTGGAGATGAATGATTATGAAGGTTTCCTAATCATGTGCATGTAATGAGTATCATCAAACTGAACCTGAGTAGTTAAAATGAAAAGAATTTATGTGTACTTTATCACAATAAAAATTGGAATGAGAAAGCAAGCAGATTTTCAATGCAAGAAAAAAAGAAACACAATCTATTTATAGTGACCATGGATGTCCTCTTGAATAAAGAGTGAGCCCAAAGTCTTTGTGTCACTTAAAATTCTGTTGTTCATTTTCTCATTTTAATGTTACATATTTATCAGATACTATTAAGATAATTTGGTCAGCATTGTATCACTTTGAACTGTGTTCATTGAACCCGCATGATTTTATAAGAGTAAGCAATCAGCCTGTGCCCCACACCTTGAGTTTGATGGTTCCAGTTTGTTGGTCTCTACCTCTTTCCATTCCTCCCAGGGTTTCTTGTATGAGGAAACACTGTTTGTTACTGGACCCATATCAATCCAGAGGGCAACATCTGAGTCCCCATTGAGAACCTGGTAGGGAAGAGGAATGAGACCTGCGCTTTTTGGTCATGATCCACAAAAAATGCTGCATAATTCAGTCAATGCTGGATGCAATGAAGGCTGAAAGGAATATTGTCAGAAGCATTGTTTCCTCTTCTTCAGGACAAACATGACAGCTAGTATTGCTAGATGAAAAGATACATAGCTTTGAAGACTTTGCTGTTTATGTTCTTGGTTGTGGTTGAGTTCTAGAAGTTTCATTCAACGTTTTGCCTAATGGTATATGCATTCTAGCTCACATGGGCTTCTCATTCATGATAGTATATCATGAGTCCAGCAAACTGATTCCTAAGTACTCCAGAAATGTTCTTATGGCTGTGATGTGGAGGATAATAGTTACTATAACATCATAAACCATTGAGAGATTTCAGAGTGCCAGGTGCTGAGCTATGCATTCTATAGATTTTCCCAATTCACCCGCTTCATCTTCCCCATGTTATGAGTAACACATCATTTTCATTTTTCAGAAAAGGTAGAGGACAGCATTCTGTATAACCTGTATTAGGTTTTAGAAAAGAGTGAAGCCATGTTTTAATTGAGTTGTCTGTGTATGCTCTGTGAACATCAAGACAGAAATATCTAAACATATTGTCCCACTGACCAGACCACCCAAACAGTTATTTAGATTCCCTGCCACTCCAGAAGGAGAACTATTGCTTCCTATAAATAACAGAAGACAGCTGCAGTTGGCATCTACCCTGTCTACTGTAAGAAGAACAGCTGTAGATCACCGACAACAATCTTAGGGAAAATAAACAAATAAAAATTCAACCCAGATTGTTCTCTTTTTCTATTCCAGGATTTCTTTGAACCTGAACATGTCTTCATTCTTTATGGTAATTAAACCACTTAATCACATACTGAGCCATCAAGTCAGGAGAGTATAAGGTGATTAAAATCATACCTTACCCATACCTGTAACTGAGACCTCTGATGCTGTGGATATAACTTCCTGATGGGTGGGAAAATGTGAAATGGTGTGTCAGACCTAGAGACTGTCAATTTAACTTTGATTCTGTTTTTATGATTCAGAGCATGCTGTTAGTATCTCTGAGATTCAGTGCTGTCATCTGAGTTGATTTCTACTTGGGACAACTGCAATGAGCAAGTTATGAACAGTGCTACATGCTCCTTATATCATTAACATGTAAGGAACAGGAGATGAGGGAAAATAATATAAACTAAATTATTAATAATGATTAGGTTACTCTTCATAGCACACAACTAAAATATCTTGTGATTTTTAAGTCATCATTTTCCTACTAGTATAATATAACATTTAATTTCTCCTGTAAAATAAATATATGGTGGCTATTTTGGGAAAATTTGGGGAAATCTTTGAATTCCCACAGGCCACGTTTTGTTCAGAGAGTTGAGCCTTTAAGGAAACAATTTTTTATACCATGAATAGAGAATCATTTGGTTCATGAAAATTGTCCTTAACCTGTATTGCTTCAACATTCCTGATTCTTTCCTAGCTGCATTTTTATCCCTAGTATGTGTGTCCCATAGTGTTAGAAACAGGACAAAGTGGTGGCTCTTGTTGTGCATCTGTCGTGTAAACGTGAGACCTAGAGTTTCCTTTAACAACACCTACAAAATTCAGTTATTCAGAGACCATGGCAGAGAATTTCCTTTTTTGTGTTGTTATTGGTATAAATTTGTGATACATATTGATTGTACTCATCTTGAGGAATTGGTACATAGACATGTTGCATTTTGTCATCTTAATATTATTTTCCTTCATGTTCCTCCGCACTTCCCCAATCCCAGGTCCCCATCCCATCTCCACAAAATCTGCCTCCTCATTTTTTGTCATCTTTATTATCTCTTTAAATTATTTATATATTGGGTTTCTCATATAAGAGAAACCTTACTACATTTTACCTTCTGTGCATTTATTTTACTTAGCATTCACTTAGGATGGTCTCAAAACCCACCTATTTTCCTACAAATAAATGTATCCATTTTTGTCTGCGTACTATTCCTTTGTATACATAAATATATTATATATATCACATATATCACATTTTCTTTATTCATTTTTCAGTTCTGTTGCCAGGCATATACACTTCTTTCAAAATCTAGCTATTATTAATTTTCCTACTATAAACATTTTCATGGGCATAGAAAAGCACAAATGGCACAAAGAGAAATTGTTATGCAATCTTTATTGCTTGAGGTAAAAAATGTTTTACACTTTCATATCGTTCCAGTGCTCTAGTGACCCTTATCAATTATATGAATAAACTCATGAACTTGTTAGTCATTATGTTCTCTCTCTCTCTCTGTCTCTCTTTCTTTTTTATATGCCACACATGCTGTGGAAATGTGTGCTATTCTCCCTTTTCATATTAAAGCTTAAGTGTTAAATATGCAAAAGTTGTAAAGGCATGTACTTTTTCTGTATATGGTAGCAAGAAAACACGTGGTATTAAAATGTTGGTTTCCTGACTCCCATCCCAGGGAACTGATTTTTTGTGGAGAAGGATGGAAATATTATTCCCAAAGGAATGTAAAATGTATTGATTATTTATATTGGAAGAATTATTGCTAGATGAATTCCTGGGGTATTTTGATGACACATTTTTTGTAAGATTTACATGAAAATTATAGATATTTTATTGGAACATCATAGGTAGGTGACTGATAGTAAAATTGAATATGAATCAGTTTTGGAAGTCAAACAACTATTCTCAACCTACATACTGGAAAGAAATTCTAACTTGCCTGATCTGAAGAAAGATTTTTGAAGAGATTGTCATCACAATAAATTTATGAATGAAAGCATGGCCCTCCATCAGGCAATGCCTTGGGTCAGGTAAAACATTTGCAGTGCTGTATGTATTTCACAGAGAGTCAAATATACATGTTGATGTACATTCACACATTTCATGAGAAGCAAGGGTCATTTACATGAGCTTTAAGTGTGTTTCAGCCAGTTATTATTATTGTGGTTTTTTTGTTTGTTTGTTTCTTTGAGACAAGATCTCACTATGTAGTTCATGTCAGAACTGCACCATGTCCTTCTTGGGTTGTTCCTGTAACTATGGTTGGAGACCCCTCATCTTTCTGTCCAACAACAACTCCCAACTCCACACATCCATGTATTTTGTCTCTCTAACTGTCCTCACTTAACATCTGTTTCATATCTATCCTGGTCCCAAAGATGATTGTGCTCATCCCTGTGTTAAAGTGCTTTTTCTATAACCTGTGGAACATGGCTATGTTCATGTGAACATTAAAAGTGCTGGACTTTAAAAATAGCCCAAAGTCAAAATGTCTTACATTAGTAATCCTAACATTCTGGAAGGCTGAAGAAGGTGATCTAGAGTTCAAGCACAGCCTGGGCAGTTTGATGACTTTGTGAGGCCCTGACTCCCAAAGGAAAAAAAGTATCTGGAGATGTAGTTCAGTTCGAAGGCCCTTGTATCAACCCCAAGTTGTACAAATAACAGGAAGAAAAAAAGTGCCCCAAGGAGGCACCACAGTATAACAATCTTTTCTCAGAACTGGTGACATTTTATTTGAAAATATAAGTTGGAAGGTGAAAGAGTAAACTACTTTTATAATTTCAGCATTCTCAGTCATATTATTTAATGGTTTGTGTACTGAATTCCTCTTCAAATTTCATTGTAGAATGGTGTGGGATGTTAGACACTGATAGGAGAAGAAGAAATAGTTTCTTTTTGAAATATGTACAAAATTGAAACTAGGAAAAATTTGAGCAGTTCTTTGATGGAGATAATTGCACATCAATTTAAATGTAAATATATTTAAATGTAATAAAACATAATTAATTACACTTAATTAAAATTTAATGTAATTGATGCCATCGTCTTAAACTTAAATGATTGAAATGGTAATTTTTACATATGTTGTACCACAGTAAGGACTGAGAACACAATGCTCATGGCTTTTTAAAAATTAAAGATATGAAAGAAAGGAATATTACACATATATGTCCTGCTCAGTAGTAGAGAGTCAAAAAGTGTTGTGGACTTTCATTCTCTTCTTCTTCCTGAACTATTATGAAGAAGTCCCTAGACATTTAAAGAATGTGGATTAATAGCTGATTATGACTTCTGATCATTAGTTCTCCAAATTCATGTGATCAATAATCAGTCTGTACCTCCAGAACTTCAGCCAATGATTCTAGTCCAGTAGGTTTATACATTTTTCTGCTCTGGCCAATTTTAGGCTTCAAAATGCTTCAATCTCACATAGTATACCCATTAATACTGAGGATGGAGCCTGAGCTTTCATTAGGCACTAATCTGGGGACAGGTTTGCATCCTTAGTCTTTGGTAATGATCCAGCAGAGGTGAAGATTTATCCAGTAAGAGCTGAGGGAAACAGTGGATGAAGGCTCATAGAAAGAGTTGTTTCCTCTCATCAGTACAAATGTCACATTGTGGTTAGTCAGATGAGGAGATACTTATGCATACGCTTAACTTATCAGGGTTTTTTTTGTTGTTGTTGGTTGTGGTAGAAATTCAGAAATTACATACAAAAATTATTTTCTCAGCTATACTGGTTCTACTTTGTGGTGAAAATTTATCTGTGAGGGCAGAATTTGTACCTTTATATGGGTTTCCTAATTACTCTGGAACAATTATGTAGATGATGATGAATATGAAGAGGAGGAAATCCCAGCACCAGTGACATCATGAGGTATTTCTAATGGCTTTCTTAGTGGTTGTCAATGAGGTATGTGCTCTATATAGTTTTATTTTCTCTGCATAACACTCCCTTAGTTACAACTGTGAAATTATCATTAGTTTACAGAAAAAGAAATATGTATAATAAATGATATTTTTAGATTAAATATAGTGAATCCATGTTTGAATTTTTCAATCTGATTAGAGTCACATAGTAACATACTAGAAGAATTAATCTCTTTACAAATGTTCCCATGACTCCACAAATTGGTCCATGATCCCAATTCTCTGGGGACTGCCTTGTATTTGTGAAGGAAGAAGAATAGAAAATGAAGCTCCTCAAAGTCTCTTTCCTGTCAAACCAGGAGGAGGTTTTTGCTCTTCACTTTTAAGGATCTTTGCAGATCACAGGAGAAAGTCGTGTTTGGCACTTGCTGAAACTGCTGTAGGAAGGACAGTGACAAATCACAGGAAAACACCTCATAAAGGGTGGATACATAATAATTCAGCACATACATCTCTCTTGCCTACATCCAAGATATCACTCTGGCTGTTCACATCCTCCTCTCTTCTGAAATACTTATATAGTGTAACTGAGCCCTTCTTGAGGTCTGGACTTCAGCTGAAATCTTTCTAAGATTCAAAAAAAATTAAAATGTTTATCTCATTGGATTATGAGAGTGATGACTTCATTTCTAGCCTTGGTGGTTCCACTTACAATTGCTGTGACACAGGGCACGTTTTTAGCATCTCTGAGACAAGTGTTTGTATTTCTAATTAATGTAAATCCATTTAGTATGGATTAAAACATAATTCATGGCCAGTATGTGACCAACTTGTGATGAATGTATGAATAGGTGAAAATAAGAGGGATTTTTTACTATTATTTTTATTCTTATTATTGGTAGTCATTACATAATTTGACTTAAATATTCTGTTACCCCAAGTCATGTTTTTCCTTATTCTGTAGCCAGTCACTTCATTTTTGTTCTCCTGTATGTAAATCCTGTGTATTTGGGGAGGAATACCCAAGTCTGTTATTTTAATTTCCTCAGTGTTTATAGATTACTTGGTATGGAGGAGGCATTAACAATTCAAAAATCAGTAGATTTTTTTTTGGTTCATAGAAATGGAGCTGAGTTATGAAATGCCCATTCATGAATCATTTTTTGGCTTATATATTCCTTCTTGGAAGGATGTTTTGATGGATCAGAGATAAGACACTACAGTGTTATTTGTATCTATGCCAAAACATAAGGAACTCATTATTTCAAAAAACAATGAAACATGGAAGAAAGATGGGCATGGTGGTGCATGCCTGTAATCCCAGGTTGCGAGGCTGAGGCAAGAAAATAGCTGTGAGTTCGAGGCCACCCTGAACTATGTAGCGAGTGCATCGCCAGCCTGTACTACTAGTGAGTCCCCATCTCATAAAACAAAACAAAACAAACAAAAATTTAAAATAAAATAAACATGGAAGAGGTTTCATAAATATGAAAGACAAAAACAGAGTTGTGGCCAGTATTCCTACTGCTTTGGGGTTAGGATTTCATATTCTTCAATGATCATGAAATATCTACTGATCTTTCTAAAATAATTTTATTAGAATAAGCTTGCCACACATAAAAAAAATTCATCAAACATGGAGAATTGGTACACATAGATATTCAATCTTGATCTTTTTTATTTCATATTTCTTTACCATCACTCAACCTCCCCAAGCCCAATATCTAGTTCCTCTTTCATTCTGCATAAACTTCATCTCCTTCTTACCCATCACTGGTCTTTTATTATTTTATTCAAATTATTTATACTTTGCATTTCTCATGTCAGGGATATAATGCGATATTTAAGTCTATGTGTCTGATTTATTGCACTTAAGATTACAATCTGAAGGTGCATCCATTTATCAAATAATGACTTATTTATCCTTATGCATGGCTGAAAACTGCTGCAGTTTATATAGATACCACATTTTCTTAATAGATTCATGTGTTGATTGGTATATAGGTAGTTTTTGTGATTTAAATATTATGATTTGTGTTGCTATAAATATGGCTATACTTGATTCAAAGTTTTACAATTCTTTTGGGAAGATTCTTAGAGAAAGTAGAACTGATTCAAATGAAATTTGTATTTTTAGTTTTTTGAGAAATCTCTATGCTGATGATCTCCATTAATAGTTGATCAGAAATCACTAGAAGTAGATTAAATTGAACAGCTAAAAATTAGAAAATCTTCATAGTAACAAATAAAATGGAGGGATTGTGAAAGGGCAAAATGTAAGAAGAGAGAAAATTTGAAAAAGAAGGATGAAAAAGAGGATGTGTGAAAAGTGAGACAAATTTTAATTAAAGAATAAACAAAATACATAGAATTAGGCAAAAGTAACAGAAATAACATAAGGGAAATAAAAATTAAGAAAAAAAGAAAAAAGAAAGAGCAAAAGATACCAAAAAGCAAAGCAAAACAAACAAAAAACACAAACCCAAACAAAGACAGATGTGTTTCAAAAAAATTGCTGTGTATTAAGATACTTGTGTAAATAATTTGTATCTATAAGCAGTTGTATTAGAATCCATAGGAGTCTTAAATGATAAACCCCTTCTCAAAACAGCTACTGATTATATCACTTCCAGATATGGCAGGTTCTGTGACGGATTTCTCCTGCGATGTTGGCCTGTGGTGTGGAAAGAATAATTTTCAGAATGAAACATCACACAGTGTCAGAGCCCACAATAACTATAGGCTCATTTTTGGGTAGTGCTGCTAACCCATTGTCTATCCCTAGGCTGCCACCCATTTCCAGGCTTTCCTTGTGTTTATAGAGGCAGATCCCTGGCTCTGGAGCCAGGCTTGGCTTTCCAGGCTTCTTCACTTTTTTCTCATCATTTGATGGTTTCTCTATGATCTCTAACTCTCATCTCTTCTCTTTTTTGTTTCCTGAAGCTCTTATCTGTTTCCTGAATTTTGATTTTCAAGTATCTCAATTCCCAGTACTGGAGAGAATGATTTCCTCCTGACTTTTACTCCAATATCTTTATCTATCTATGCTTTGCTGATCTTAGACAGGAGATCCTAATAGTGTACATGAACAAACTGGCTATTCCTGTAATGATTGCATTCTTTATTAGTAGTGACTATCCTATTATGAAGTTGCAGATTTCCATGGATTGTGAGCCATATCCTAGATATTAGGTTATTCTTCCCATTTTTTCAGAGATCATGAGCAGGAAGAGAGAGAGAAATTTACATATGCTCAACCTGTAGGGGAGGAAACACCAGGACTCTGGTGTAGATCTACTGATTTCAGTACCAGGGCTCTGCTTTTACCAGCAGAGGCAAAGGATGGATTATTTTCTATAAAAGATGAAGAAATTTCTTTTCGCTAAGTAAGACACAAGCTCTTTAAAAAAATCTGTTTTAGATGTATGGCTAATTACTTCCAATTGGAATGACCTATGACTAGTTTGTGTCCATCTGAAGCCCTCCATATTACTCAGGCATCATAAACTTTGATGTCTGTGGTTTTCTGGTTTGGCATTTGTTTTTCTTTTATTGGCCTTTTATATTCTTAGCTCACAAAATTAAATTGCCTTACAGTTTACTTATTTCGCTGAGGTAGAATTTTCTGATTTATTCTGCTATCTTGCCCGATTCTAAAATCTTTCCCATTTTTACTGCTACAATAATGAATTATCTTCTTGGAACCATATTTCTCCATTTCAAATATAAAGTGACTTCATCCATTTCTCTTACTGTAAAATCACTTTATCCATTCTGAAAATGATTGGTCATCTGTCAGTTGTGTGCTTCTTTGTAAAATAGCCTTTATTGTGCACCTTTGCTCAGATATACCACATCTTTTGAAAAGGATGTGCTGTCCTCAGGGATGTGCTGTGTGGTCACCTGCATGTTGAATTCTTTGGTCTATGGCCTGAGATAGAGACCTTATTTGTGCCTTCAGGAGACTCCACAACAGGAGAAGTTAACCTCAAGTATTCATTCAGAATGTACTTTGGAAAAAGACATAAAACAATATCTATACCTGTAAATTCCGCTTTTCTGCTCATAATATTTTTATAAATTCATGTCTTTTTTCTTATATTTTTAGTTTTTAAATACTTTAAATTTTTATTAGCATTTCTGAAGTACATACTGATTTCATTCATCTTGGGGAGTTGGTACATACACATAACAATGATTTCTGAAAGACTGTTCTATATTTTCATTGTTATTGGAAGAACATAAGCATGACAAAAAACTTACTGTTATAACCATTCTAAAAACACATTAATTATTGTTATTTATTGTTTGGAAGTCCTCAGAGATTCTGATGACATTGGCCAATTTGACTAATCATGAGCTTTGGGTATTGAACCTCCAAGGTCATATATTAGTAAACAATTTGCTTTTGCCTTTAGACCTTCAGTTGATGGTTTCAGTCCAGTTGTTTCCAACCTGAGTCTCCTTGCTGATGGCATCCATGAGGAAGATCTCATCTGACACTATATTCATACCCATTCTGAGACAGAATCTGAGACTTCACTGGAAACCAGACCCAGGAGATTCTTCAGACCTGCAATCCCTGCTCATGACTCAACAGAGAAGTAGCATAAATCAGCAAGTGCAGAGGGAGCCCAGGGATGTAGACAAGAACCTTGTTAGAATCATTTTTTTCATCATGAGCACAAACAAGGTAGTCATGAGTAGCCAGATAGGGGGAGACTACCATGAAGTATTACTGTTATGAGAAAAGTAAGCTTTACATCCATGATTGCAGTGCAGATATAAAAAAATCTCATGTAAAATTTGTTTTCTACCAACCCTGGTTCTACTTTGAATTTTTTCCTCACCCCCTATAGCAGAAAAGGTGTCCTACCAAACTGATTTCTGTGTACTCCAAAAGAATTACAATGGTCATAGTAAAGATAAGAAGGATGAAGTCAGTAATCACATCATAAGCTATTTCTTTGGGTTTTCCAAATTCAAGATACTGAGTAAATTGTTCCACATAGCTTGTTTAATTGCCTTGGGTTGTCTGCTTACAGACACAGGGCACTGTACCAGAAGGATCCTGGCAGCTTGACTTTGGAACTCAAACATCCATTTCACTTCCCTGTCCCTGGAGAAAGTGATTGCTTGTTCACTGTGGTCTTTTTCGTGGGGAGTAGTGTTCCTCATAGATCACAGAGTGGAGCATTTGTAAGCATCAGATGTACCCACTATAGAAAGGCGTACACTAGTCACAGGAAAACTTCACAGGAAAAGCATACAGGTGATAATCCTGCCTTAATTTCTCCCCTCACAACACTGTTGGAAATCCTTGCAACTTTCTGCATCCTGTTCAATGCTTACAATGCCACAAATCTCAAATGTGACCATTCAGCTCTTGATTTCATTTATGTACCTCAAATACTTAAAAATATACCCATGGTTACAGTTCTGAGCCTCTGCTTACATTTTTCTGTGGATTGAGAAACAAAAAATTTAGTAGATTGGACAGAAAATAATTTTAATTTAAATTTAATTCAATTTAATGTATTGTTCTCTCAACTCCACATATTATTTCAGTGACACAGAGCATGGATTTAGTGTCTATGAAGCAGCACTGTCATTCATGTTGATTTGTAGTTGCAACAAATACTCTGAATGTTTTACAGATGAGAGCACCATATATTACTCCTGTGTATAAAACTAGAGCAAGATATGACTTAATCATGATTATTATTAATGATAATAATGATCTTCACATCAATTATTTCCTTACCCTGAATTTACTCTTTCTGTAGCAGACATTTTCTTTTTCTTTTTGTGTAACTGCCCATATACTTCCACAGAAGAATGAGGTGCTGTCATTTGCATCTGATTCCTGAAAGTCTGTACTTTGTTTGGCACACAGGAGGCATCAACAGTAAAAACCTGTGTTAAAGATAGAAAGAACCCTTCCTCAAGTCACAGTACTTGTCATTAATCAGTGTAATCGGAAGATGCTGAGTGTATTCTTGTCTGCACCTTCATTCCTTTCACAAATGTCTCAAAGATGTAGAGATGAAATAAGATAGCTCTGGTCTGTACCTTTGTCATGGACATGTGGGCTTTATAATCCATTCAATTGCATCTCTATCAGTCATTCACCAATACAGCAGAAATATTTAGGGCTTCAAAAAGGGATGATGTGAAGGGAGCAGGAGAATGTATGCCTCAGGCTGAGATGCAATATAGAACTTCATATCATTCCAGCTCCATAGCCATTTGAACACAGTTTTCTGCGTATATTAGTAAACTTCCTTTCATGATGGTATAACTTTTATTTTTATAAAGAA
Source organism: Heterocephalus glaber (assembly GCF_000247695.1). The sequence goes on from NW_004624876.1 coordinate 2,276,663, forward strand.
ATCTAAAGTGAATACATACTCAAATTTTACACTTCCTTTAGATACTACATATGGGGAAACAAATGTTATTCTTATTTTTGACAAGCAGTATGAGCATAGAGAGGAGGAGAGATTCACACACATTCTGCCTACTGTAGTAGGTTAATGATAGAGGAATAAAATATTTATTTCCTTGCTCTCATTGCAGGGCACTGCATCCTATGAAATTTCTTGGGATGTTTAATAAGAGATCATTATTGAACAGATGGGGGGGATATTTGGTAGGTATAACTAATGAATAATAGAATGTAAATGATAATGAATGATGTTCTAGAAGAAAATGTGAAATTAATAAAATTTTACATAAATTATTAGTTGGAAAGAAGAGACATAACCACCAGTGATATATTATGTATAATATTTTACTTTTCTGACAGGAAAAGAGGCAGAAAAATCTTGAAGAGATTGTCACAGTGATAAGTTTACAGATTAAATGAGGTTTCTGTCTCTCTGGTAATTCTCTACATCAGTTAGACATTTGGAGCTGATCCATGTTCTTCAGAGGCAGATTTAAAACTGACTGTGAATGTAACCTAATCCTTTACAGGACAATAGGCATTCTGTTGCACATGACTTAGATAAGATTTAAGTAAATTTTAGGTGAGCTTTTAAGAAAATGATTTGGGTACTCATAAACCACTGTTGTTCTGGAAACTTTGACAGATACCTAGAAAACAAAATTCACATGTCATTGTTCAGATCACTAAAAATATTAGTTGTGATATACCTATTATTATTTATATTTTAATATTTAGAAAGATAATACTTGTGGAGAATTCTGTAATTTCCATGAAATATTTTAAAACTGTGTTTCCCAACCTCTGTTATACAGATATTCTGATATGCTGATTAAATTAAATTATGACTAAATCAATGCCTAGGGCATCTGGATAATTCAATATATTCTCATATTTATTATTACTGAATTAGATCCAAGACTGATTCTAAATAAATGATTTTCAAAATACTTTCTTGCAATAACTTTAGAAGGTAGATAATTTTATTTATATTTTACAAATGTAGGGAATTACATGAGGTATGTTACAATTACTCATACAGCTTTATACTATTTTACGTGCTTTGAATTTTGCTCATGAGTTTTCAGGTGTGTTTACATTCTTTCAGGTATGTTCTTTCCAATTAAAACAGTGTGGATTGACAAAATTATGTAACCAAATTTTCTTCATATACATGGCATGATAGAAATGCTATTCATGTTTCAGGAAAAACTGATGTCAAAATCTATCATTTAGAGTTGGGGGGCTGGGATTGAGCCAGGGTTTGGGAGTTTCCTTATTTCTGATGTCTTGAACTGGATGCAATAATGTTATGATAACAGAAACAGAAGCAAATTAGTCTGCTCTATCAAATAGAGAATCAATAGAAAAAGGAAATGACTGTCTTATATAGCAAATAACTTACTGATAATATATGAGGTGGTTAAAATAAACTCATGTAAACTTTGAAAGCTCAAATATGCTTATTATCACTAATTAATTATTGACAAAAAGAAGACTACTTTTATGTCACTTCTATGGTCATATGTAATCAGATTTTGTGCATGTATTTGAATCTGCTTTATACAAATTTGAGTTCATCAGAGAAAATTACAGGAGTTACATATTAAATACCTAATGAGAGGCTCAGTGAGCTCTTACCTCGAAAGAGGGAAATCGGAAAAATCAAGAGGGATGAAATATTTATGTGATGTTACTGGCACAACAAAATGTGTTCAGATTATGAAACATTGAATTTAATTTCAGATACTGCAGTCATAGATCTTACAGTATTTGTAGATACGCTAAGTCAAGGAAATTGATACCATATTATGAAAATACAATAAGGTGTCTTTTACATTTTAAAAATCACTTCCATTATTATTATTTTTTAAGACGGATGACATAAATCTCTATTCTTTTTCTTAAAATAGTTACCTGTATATTACTGGGATTATGGACTTCTGAACTCTAATATTCTTGGTCTCCTAACAGAACTCTGTGCAGTGTCTTTAAAATAAGAGTATATAGATGGAGGTGGATATCAAAAAATATATAATGAAAAAGCCCTTAAGAAATAGGGTTTTACAGAACTGAGAAATATTGCTGAATGTTTTAGCTTTCAAATCTAAGGAGTTTACCGGTGACTATTCCAATTCAAAATATGTAATCTAGTGTCCCTGTTTCATTTTTTCAATGAAGTTTCTTTTCAAAAGGGTGCTCAAACAACACGGAAACATAGAATCTCACAAGTGTCTCTGAATTCTATCTCCTGGGCTTCTCAGAGGATCCAGACCTACAGCCCATCCTATTTGGACTGTTCCTGTCCATGTACCTGGTCACAGTTCTCAGCAACCTGCTCATCATTCTGGCTGTCAGCTCTGACTCCCACCTCCACTCCCCCATGTACTTCTTTCTCTCTAATCTGTCTTTGACTGACATCTGTTTTATCTCCACTACAATCCCAAAGATGATTGTGGATATCCCAATTCACAGCAGGGTCATCTCCTATGTGGGCTACCTGATGCAGATGAATTTTTCTATTATTTTCATGTGTATGGATGACATGCTTCTGACTGTGATGGCCTATGATTGTTTTATGGCCATCTGCCACCCCCTCCATTATGTAGTCATTATGAATCCTCACCTCTGTGTGTTACTAATATTGCTGTGTGTCTTTTTTAGCTTTTTGGCTTCCCAAGTGCATAATTTCCTTGTCTTACAACTTACTTGCTTCAAGGATATCAAAATTGCTAATTTCTTCTGTCAACCTTCTCAACTCCTTATGCTTTCCTGTTCTAACACATTAATCAAAAACACTGTAACATATTTTGTTGGTGTCATGTTTGGCTTTCTTCCCATGGCAGGGATCATTTTCTCTTACACTAAAATTGTGTCCAGCATTCTCAGAATACCATCATCAGGTGGGAGGTACAAAGCCTTCTCTACCTGTAGTTCTCACCTGTTGGTTGTTTGCCTATTTTATGGAACAGGGCTTGCTGTGTATCTTAGTTCAGCTGTGTCATATTCTCCCAGCAAGGGCATGGTGGCCTCTTTGATGTACACCATGGTCACCCCAATGCTAAACCCCTTCATATACAGCCTGAGGAATAAAGACTTCAGTAGCACCCTGAAGAAGCTCCATAGTGGGAAAGTCTAATTCCAGGAACTTTATCATTCATTATGTGTGTAGATTGGGAAATGAAATAAAACTGAACTCACAAAAATCACTGCTTCATGTGTCATATTATTTCAGGTGTTTGATGACTATGTTAGTCTGCACCATCTCCATGGTGATCAACCATCAGTGTTTTCTTTCTAGTAACTTTGGTAAGGTGACACTGGAATCCCTAAAAGCTACTGGCCAGGCCCATACTTGCTCCTGAGGTCAGAAGGCCTTCCAACCTTAACTTCTACCCCAGGATGTTGTTTTCATCCAGGATCTTGCTGGTGTGTTATTCCATACTTCTGCTACCCCATGCCAGGTTAACTAAAATGTAGAGCAAGTTTGAAATTGACAACATTTATTCCACAGGCTGTGTGGTCTCCTGCATTGCACCTCTGGGTTGCAGTCGGCTTTACTGTTCCCTTGGCATTCTCTTTTTGTGCTGAATTTTTGGGATTTTGACCATGAATTGTAAAAGAGAGGTTTTTCTGGTTGTAATATTTAAGTATTTATATTTACCTGGATTTGTATTTTATTTTCATAGATTTGGAAAATATTCAGTGCAATTCTAGTGAATTTTTAAATACTTCAAGTATTATCATTTTTACTCAAATTCTTTCATTGGTACATTTTAGGTATACAACACATTTATATTTCTCATTGGGAATTGTACCTTTATATAATGCATCTTGGTTCTTATTTTTTCCCCATTCCTAGCCCTCCCTTCACGCCCTCCACCCTTCCCTATTTGCAAAGACTTTATTTCCATTTTTTCCATTTCTCATCATTTTTCATTGCCATTCTTTCCTTTTCCCTGCCCCTCCCATTACCCCTACCCCTTTGGACCTTTTCTCCCTGTTTTGCATTAATAATTATTCATTCTAATCATTGGTACATTTTAGGTATACAATATAATGACATTCATCATTGGAAATTTGCACCTTTACAAAATCTCTCTTGGTTCTCATTTTTCACCCTTGCCCAGCCCTCCCATCAATCCCTCCATCCATCCCTATTTACAAAAATTTTGTGTCCATTTTTCAATTTTTTCATATTAATCCCATTCCCTTCTATCCTTTCTCCTACCCCTCCCACTTCCCCTTCCAGTTTGCCCCTTTTCTTCCTATTTTTTCCTTCACTTTATCTATTATAAATTTTAGTCCTTATTTACACTTTCAGTTTCTCACACTAGAGAAACTATTCGGTATTTATACATGTGTGTCTTATTTATTTCACTTAAGAGTATCCCTTCAATGTGCATCCATTTAGCTATAAATATTTCTAATTTCTCATTTTTATGGCTGAGTAGTACTCCATTTTATTTAAAAAAAAAACAAAACATTTTCTTTATCCAGTCTCCAGTTGATGGCCATTTGGACTGTATCCAAGTTTTAGCTATCACAAACTGTCCTGCTATGAACATGGGTGTACATATATCACTGTTGTATGATTCTTTTAATTCTTTGGGGAAGATCCCCAGAAGGGGAATACCTGGGTCAAATGGGACTTCCAGTCCTAGTTCTTTGAGGTATCTCCATACTCATTTCCACCATGGTTGCACCAGTCTACACTCCCACAAAAAGTGGAGTAGGGTTCCTCTTTCCCCACAACCCTGGCAGCATTTGTTTTCTGTTGATTTTATGATAGCATCCATTCTTTGTGGGGTGAGGTGGAATCTCAGCATTGTTTTCATTTGCATCTCTTGAATGACCAGTGATGTTAAACACTTTTTTCATGTATTTATTTGCTATCTCTAATTCTTTGTCTGAGAAATGTCTGTTGATTTCAGATACCTAATTTCAGACTGGGTCTTTAAATTTGGGAGGTCTAATCTTTTTAATATTCAATATTAATATATTCTAATCTTTTTATACATTCGAGATAGTAGACCTTTGTCTGAGGAAGAGAAGGTGAAGATTTTTTCCCAAATTGTGGGTTGTCTCTTCACACTGCTGCTGGTTTATCTTTCTGTTCAGAAGCTTTTTAATAAGAAGAGAACCCACTTGTCGATTGTTTGTGCTAGTTCACCGACAACTGAGTTTTTGTTCATAAAATCTTTTCCTACACCAATGTTTTCAAGAGTTCTATCTAACCTCTGTTCCAGCCACTTCAGCATTTCTATTTTAATATTTAGACCTTTAATCCATTTTTGATTTTAGTTTATTGCATGGCAAGAGATATAGGTCTAGTTTTAATCTTTGGCAAGTTGAAACCAAATTTTTCCAGCACCATTTATTAAAGAGGCTATCTTTTATCCAGTGAGGGTGTTTGGCTCCTTTATCAAAGATGAGATGATGGAGTGTGTCTGGAGTTATTTCTGCATCTTCTAATATGTTCCATTGGTCCTCAGGTCTATTTCTTTACCAGTACCATGCTGTTTTTATCACAGTAGCTCTGCAGTATATTTTTATATGAGGATGAAGTTTCTTTGTGTTTTAGCATGCAGAGCTCATCACTGGACAAAGTGCATGGGTAATTTGGAAGTATTTATAAAGAATCAAGAGATGTAAGTGACTGATTTTTATTGGAAAATATAGTGAAATTTCACGAGCATTAATATTTGGAAATCAGAAATATATCCTCCACCAATATCTTATATACAACTTTTTACATCAGTGACAGAGAAGCACAAAAATTTAGGCAAGATTAAATAAACTTACAGGTTAAATGAGGTCCCTCTCTTTCAGATGATACTGTGTATTAGTTAAAGGAGAGTTTAAATCATTAGCAATTGTAACCTAATCAATTTTGGGGAAGAAGGTGTTTTCTTTCTTACATACATTAATTTTAGGTACTTTTAAAGTATGTTTTTAAGAAAACTGCTTGTGGATTCATCAAACATTGACCTTGAAACACTGAGAGGAAAATCTACCTAAAAAATTCTTGATAAAAGATTCCTTTGAAGACAAGAATGCAGAATTATGAAATTTTGAAGAAATGCCAAGTACTCAATTTTCTTAGGTAATTGTTCATATCTCTGAAGAATATTAATGCTGATGTAAAGGTTATTAAATATTTCCCTCTTCATATCTATAATGGTCACATTAATTTGGCCTTTTCTAAATGCTAGCAAGTATTCTAAGAGAGTTATTTTCAAATCTTGCTCAAGAAAGTAAAGTGAAATCTTAAAATGTAAGTATTTTTATTAAAGTTACTGGCTGAAATCTAGAGTATCAGTACATTTTTATTCATATATACATATATATTACTAAATTAGAACAAAGAGCTATGCAAATTAAATTATACTTAAAATATTTTCTTATAGCAGCCATGTAAGTTAGGTAATTCTGCTCCCCATTTTACAGACAATTTGGGATTACATTATTCACAGTTGTGCTTACAAAACGTATTGTAACTTTTTCTATTGCAGCTGAGTTTTAAGCTGTGTTTACATTATTTCATATGGTATCTGTTTAATGTGTTATTTCCAATTAAATGACAGTGTGACCTGATGAAAAAATGTGTCCCACTTTACTTTGCATAGCTGAAATGAGAGAAAAACAATTTCCATATTAACAAGATTGATGAGAAAAATCTGTAGGTTAGAACTAGGAAAGGCTAGACACAGGCAGGACCTGAGGACTTTGTTTCCTGTGTCATCACCTGCACACAAGAGGGTATATTATCAAAGTAAACAATGTTTCCAAGATGCTGTAGAAAACAGGGTCAATAGAGAGATGTTCAAATAGCAGATATTTTAATGATATTGTGTTATATATTAAATCTGTCTTAAATTTGAAATTTCAAAAATGCTACTTATCATTTGTTATTTTTAATTATTGACAGGGGCAGTGTGCACTAATGCTACATTTGTGATCACTATGCACAAGATTAGGTACATATATTTAAATCACTATATGTAAATTTGAATTCACCAAAGACAAGGTGAATTCAAATTTACCAAATTAATTTGATGAACTCAAGTTCATCATCAAATAGTTTATATGAAAACAAAGGCTGAGTCAGCTCTTACATCCTTGAAAGATGAAAATCAGAAAACTCAATACAATGAAAATTTCTCTGAGATAAATATCTTAATGAGTTTTGAATATGAAGAATTAACTTAAATTTAATTTTCAGAGTGCAGTCAGTCTTAGATTTTATAGAATTTGTAGTTACTTTAAGGTAAAGGAGGTTTTTTTCCATTTTCTGAATATAAAATAGTAAATAATTGAATGGTTTAAAGTTTTTTTCCAAAATAGAGTCATATTTGCTTAAATTAGAATGTCTTAATAATTTTCTATAATTTTTTGTAAAAAAAATAGATTGTTGGTAGTATTTTACTGGTATCAAAGACTTCAGAACTGTATGTCTTTGGTCTGTTTAAACTGTTCAGTAGAGTATCTATAATATATGACTGTAGAGAGGAAGTAGAAAACAAACCATCCAATAGTGAGTCCTTGATGGTGGAGTTTGTCAAAGTAGAACAAAACTGCTGAAGGATTTGAACCTCATTCAGAACTACTTTTCTTGTGAATACTTGAATTCCTAAAATATACTCAATTTTTGTGCTATTATTGCTTTCATTTTTCCAATGATTTTTGGTTTGTTTGAAAAGTCACTTAAGCACTATGGGAACAAAAAATCTAAAAGAGTCTTTTCCTAGGGTATTGTCTAAAATTTTTTGGAGTGCTGGTTTGGTATTCATGAAGTTCCTGAGGTGCTCTTTATCAT
>NW_004624876.1:2286666-2384357 GCF_000247695.1 Heterocephalus glaber
AACCAAGAGACTCATGTAATGGTACAAGATCCCAATGATGAATGTAACTGTATTTTATACCTAAAATGTACCAATAAAGTTAATGGGGAAAAATCTAAAAGAATTCCATCTCCTGGGCTTCTCAGATGATTCAGACCTCCAGCCCATGCTCTTTGGACAGTTTCTGTCCATGTACCTGGTCACAGTGCTTGGGAACCTGCTCATTATCCGGGCTGTCATCAGTGATTTCCACCTGCACCGCCCCATGTACTACTTCCTCTCCAACCTGTCCTTGGCTGACATCTGTTTAATCTCTTCTCTGCTCCCAAAGCTTATTGTGGACATCCTAGCTCACAGCAGGGTCATTTCCTATGTGGGCTGCCTGACACAGATGTCTTTTTACATCCTATTTGCCTGTATGGATGACATGCTTTTGACTGGGATGGCCTGTGACTGCTTTGTGTCCATCTGCCACCCCTTGCATTATGAGACCATCATCAACCCTCACCTCTGTGTCCTTTTAGTTTTGCTCTCTGTCTTTCTTGGCCTTCTGTAGTTGCAGCTGCAAAACACAATTGCTTTACAAGTTACCTGTTTCAAAGATGTGAGAATTGCTAGTTTCTTTTGTTACCCTTTTCATCTCCCTGACCTTTCATGTTCTGATACTTCAATCATAACTATACTCCTATATAGTTTTGCTATCGTATTTGGCTTTGTTCACATGTCAGGGACTGTTTTCTCTTACTCTAATATTATTTCCTCTCTTCTGAAAATGCCCTCACTGGGGCATGACACAAAGCCTTTTCTACCTGTGGTTCTCTCCTGCTAGTTTTCTTATTTTATGGAGCAGGCCTTGGAACATATCTTGTTTCAGCTGTGTCATATTCTCCCAACAAGGATGAGATAACCTCACTGCACAATGTTGGAATGAATATGGTGCAACTGAATCAAGGTACACTGCAGGCCTGCACCATAAAGTAAGCAAGCAAGTGACAGGTGAGACCCATAGGTGGAAAAGCCTCTGCATGTCCTGCCTCATGCTATATCCCTCCAATTGGAAGAAATGATTTTATAGTAAGAGTAAAAGATCCCTGAGATAAGAAGAAATCCCAAGGTGGCAACAATGAAATATATGCTGATATATTTGATAGTAGATGCAGAACAGACAACACGAAGCAGTTCAGGAAAGTCACAGGAGAAATTGGCAATTTCCATCCCCTGAAATGTCAGGTGTGAGACACTCAAGTTATACAGCAGTAAGCTCAAAAGATTGAAAATACATACCAAACTAAGCCACAAAGTGAGGGTTTCTGGTGACCTGGTAAAGGAAGAGGTAAGAGATGGACAATAGCAGTCAGAGACCATCTTAGAACTTTTATCTGTACATATAAAAATGATACAAAGGGTTATCTTTGGAACATGAAGGGCCATCTGTACAGTGGAAATATTAATAGGGAATGACTGAAATGTGGTTAAGGAGAAACACACACAACAAGGCTTTAAGAGCTTTGGAAATAAAATAAATGAAGAAACATATCTTGTAGGAAGAAAAAAAGCCAGCATATTAAAATTCACAATGCTTGCCTAAGAGACCACAAGGTCCCTTTTTTTCTGATGTCTGTAGTTCACGAAAGACAAAGAGATGCTCTGCTGAGGAGTTTGCCCAGGGCCCCCTTCCCATCCTTGTTCTGCAGGATGTAGATGAATGGTTCAGTGTGGGGGTCACCACAGTGTACATCACAGAGGCATTCATGCTTGCCTGGGAAGAATGGGTAAAAACAGAGCTTAGGTACACCCCAAGTGCTATTCCATAAGACAAGGACACCACACAGAGGTGAAACACACAGGGGGAGAATGCTTTCTACCTGCTTGAGGACCAGCATATTCTCATTATGGAGAAGAAAATAAGAGAGTGAGAGAAGAGGATCCCGATCCCAGGAAACACACAGAGCAGGGCTGTTTCTACAAGCAAGACAAAGTTATTGATAAGGGTATCAGAGCTGGCTGCCTTGAGAACCTGAGATAATTCACAGAAGAAATGAGGGATTTCAGTGCCCATGTGGAAGGTCAATGGCTTCATTAGTAGAATGTGAAACAAGGAGACCCAGGCAATAATAAACCACGACATGAGAGCCAGGAGACTAGAGTGTCAACAGTTCATCATGACTCTGTAGTTTAGGGGGTGACAGATGGCCACAAAGCAGTCATAGGCCATCACAGTGAGTAGAAAATCATCCATTCCAGCAAAAAGGATTAAAAAATACACCCGAGCCAGGTACTCCATGTAGTAGATGTGTTTGCTTTGTGCCTGGAGTTTCACTAGCATCTTGGGCATGGTGGTGGAGGTGAAATAGATGTCCACAATTGACAGGTGGGAGAGGAAGAAGCATATGGGGGTGTGGAGGTGGGAGTCAGGGATGGCTGCCAGGCTGATGAGCAGGTTCTCAAGCACCATGAGAAGATGAATGGACAGGAACAGCCAAAAGAGTAAGGGTTGCAGTTCAGGATCATCTAAGAGATCCAGGAGGATGAACTTTGATATTCCTGTGTGATTTGCTGCTTGCATGTCAATAATTTTGCTCCTGAGAAACAAGCTATTCTTCCTCCAGTCAGGGGTTTGCATCCTTTGTTGAAGATTAGGTGGCTGAGTTGTCTGCAATTGTTTCTGAGTCAGTTGTAATGGTCTTCAGGTTTGTTTATTTCCAGTAACATGCTTTTTTTTAAATTGCAGCAGCTTGGTAGTTTAGTTTTGAGTTGGGGGTTGTGATACCCCCCACCTTGTCTTTGTTGCCTAGAATTGCTTTTGCTATTCTAGATCTCTTCTTATTCTAAATAAATTTTTGGATTTTTTTCCTCAAGTTCTTTGAAGTATGCTGTTGGATATTCAATTGGGATTGCATTGAGCCCATATAGCAGTTTTGGAGGTATGGCCATTTTCACTATATTGGTTCTTCCTACTCAGGAGCAAGGGATGTCTCTCCATTTTCTGATATCCTCTTTCATATCTTTTTTTCAGAGTGCTATAGTTTTCAGAGTAGAAGTCTTTGATTTATTTGGTTGGATCGATTCCTATAATCGATACATACAAAGTATTTCTTTGTTTGGATTCTATTGTGAAAGAAATGTGTTTCTGTTGTTTTTTTCTCAGTGAGTCTCTACAGTTGTTCACGTACAGGAATGCTATTGATGTTTGTGTGTTGACCTTGTATCAACCTACTCCACTGAATTTGATCAGTTAGTCTAGAAGATTTTGGTGGAATTCTTGGGGTCTTCTATACAGAGTATCATGCAAATAATGACAATTTAACTTCTACATTTATTTCTTTATTCATTTTCTTTCTTTCTCTTGTCTAATTGCTGTGCCTAATATGTCTAAACCTATGTTAAACAGGAGCAGGGATAGTGGACATCTTTGTCTTGTTCCTGATTTTTGCATAAAGGACTTCAGGTTTTGACCATTTAGTATGACTTTGGCTCTTGATTTTTCATCAGGTTGAGATGAAAACCATCTATTGCAAATTTCTTTAGTTTTTCTTTTATCATGAATGTGTGTTAGATTTTTTCAAATGCTTATTCTGCATCTATTGAGATTATCAAAAGGTTTTTGTACTTGGTTCTATTAATGTAATATATTACATTTATTGATTTGCATATGTTGAACCATCACTGCATCCCTGGGATGAGTCCCATTGGCCAGGGTATATGATCTTCTTGATGATCTTCTGCATCCTGTTTGCCAGTATCTTATTGAGGATTTTGGCATATAAGTTCATTAGGGAAATTGGCCTATAATTCTCTTTTTTACTTCTGTCTTTCTATGTTTTGGGGATGAAAGTGATGCTTTCTCCTAGAAATAAATTTGGGAACATAGCTTTCATTTCAGTTTCATTGAAGAATTTACACAGTAGTGGCAATAATTGTTCTCTAAATATCTTGTAGAGTTCAGCAGTGAAGCTATGAGGAACTAGGTTTTTCTTAGTTGGTAAGTTTTTAATTACATTTTCAATTTCATTAGTTGATATTGGATTTTTAGGACTTTTTTGTTTAACATTGGTAATTCATATGTGTCCAGAAAACTGTACCTTTCTTCTGTGTTTTCCATCATATGGGCATACAGCTTCTCTAAATAGGTATTGATGATCCTCTGGATTTCTGCTGGGTCCATTGTGATTCCACCCTTTTCATTCCTAATTGCATGGATTTGGGTCTTTTCTTTCCTTTATTTGGTAAGTTTGAGGGCAAGGGTTTCTCAATTTTTTTATTCTTTCAAAGAACAAACTCTCTGCTTTATTGATTTTTTTTCTGTCATTCCCTTAGTCTCCATTACATTGATTTCTGCTCTGATTTTTATATTTTCCTCCTTTGTATGAGCTTTGGGTTTTTCTTTCTCTTATTTTCTTAGAAGCTTGAGATTCAGCTTTAGGTTGTTTATTTGAGCTCACTCTGTTTTTTTTAATGAGTATTCAATGCTTTGCATTTCCCTCATAATCCCAAAGATTCTGGTATATTGTATTGGCATTGTTATTTAATTGTTGAAACTCTTTGATTTCTTCTTTAATTTCCTATGTGACCATTTGTTTGTTCAGTATTCCATTGTGCAACTTTCATGTGTTTATGAAATTCTTGTGATTTCTTTAGCTATTGATCTCCAATTTTATGGCACAATTGCCTGAATATATACAGTGGATAACTTCAATTCTTTGCACTTACTTAAACATGTTCCATTAGTGAGTGTGTGATCTATTTTGCAGAAAAAACCGTGTGCAGCAGAGAAGAATGTGCATTCTGAATTTGTGGCTTGAACACTCTGTAAACATTTTGTGAATCTTACCATTTTGTTCTTCTCTTCCTTCTTTCCTTATTTTTTCTTCTTTCTTCTTTCCCTTGTACTTCCATTTAAATTTTTTTCTTCCCTTTTTATTCCATCTTTCCTTCTCCTCCATTTGGACACTTTTATTTGATAATACTTATGACATTTATTTTTTTATGGATGAATAATATTGTAAAACGTGTACCCACAACCCATTTATCCATTCATCAATGGCTGGACACATGGGTGAGTTCCATTTTTTAAATATTGTCAACAGTGTTACAATAGATATGTATGCACATTTATTTGTTTGAATACTGTCATAACCCACATAATTGTGCATCCATCAATGATAGATGGGATGTTCTGTGATGGTCCTAAAACGATGATTGCAATCCTTTTAGAGATTTTAATGATACAAGCAGCCCTCTGTGGCAGCATGCCACCACTAACCTAAAACATTATATAGTTCTGTGATGTCCTGGTCATCTTTGTGTAACCACACACTATGACATTCACACAATGACAAAATTACCTAATGAAACTTTTCTCAGAACCTACCCTAGTTGTTAATCATCCAATAACTATACTTGTTTTTAATTATGAATGTATCCAGAAGTGGAACTAACTTCTAGGTTATGAGGTCAATTTATGTTTAATATCTTAAACAATATCCAAACACTTTTTACATTGTAATGTATAAAAATTCTACAGGCCTCACATTATTGCCAAAACTTTTAATTTTTCTGTTTAATAAAAAATTATAGCTTCTGTTTATGTGTTGTATTAATCAGCTTTCCTCACACCCACAAGTGAAAGGAAAACACATTTAATTTGACTCATGTTTTCAGGGAGTTTAGTCCATGGTTGCTTGGCTTTAGCAAAGAAATATGGTGGTGGGGTACAGTGTAGCACTGCTTCTGGTTTCATTTCCACAGGGAAGCAGGGCAAAGAAAAAGTTCCAGAGAGGGAGAGGTCATTATAGTACCTAAAGCCTTCCCTCCATGATCCCCTCTGACACACCCAGAAATGTGTTCCATCAATCAATCCCCTGGGAGGTTCCCAAGTCAATCAATTTGACCTAATGAAACTTAAATGTCACAGGTGTGAAGTATTGTCTCATTGTGCTTTTGATTTGAGTTTATTTTTCACTAAACATCAAATAAACAACAAGTCCTTGTTGGAAATTGCATTGACTTCTATGCAGAAATGATTTCAAAATTTTGTTTATTTGGCAATGGTGTACTGTTTACTTTTCCTTCTGATATATTCAATTTCTTTATAAATTCTAAATACATGACCCTTACCAGATCTGTTTGCAGATATTTCCCTTGTGTGTTGTCTTTCCATTTATTTCAAGTGTAACATATATTGTCACTAACTACACTTATCATGATATACTAGATCTCTTAATGTTATTTCTCCTGTCTAACTGAAATTTTGGGTGCTTCAATGAACACTTACCCAACTCCATGACCCACAGTCTCTAGAAACCATGATTTGCACTGGTTTCATGAGTTTGACTATTTAATATTCTACATGTGAGCTTCTGTGATGTTTATCTTTCTATGTCTGGCTTATTATTCTTAAAAGATTGTTGACAGACTCACTACGTTGTTTAAAGTAACTTTGTTTTGAATTTTTTTTTCTTTCATGACAGATTAGTGTATTACTGAACATACAGAATTTGCCAAAAATGGTACGTGCACTCAGGGAAAAGAAAAACTTGTATAACTATTTTAGTACTAAATTTATTGAGACATTGCATCACCATATAAGTCACCTTTTGCCTCTATAATTGCAAGAGGTGCCCAAAGTGATGGCCATTAACTTTCTAGACATTTATCAATAAGGCAAATTGCTGCTTGGGTAACCTTGGTCATTGAGTTTGATGCACATGCATTTTCAACTTCTTTAAGCATACCAGTATAGTGGGTTTTCTATGATATATGATATCATCTTATGTTGCCCATACCAGGATAACAAGATTTGTTAAAAAAAATCATAATTATTTTCTGAAGTATGTATACATTTTTGCCAGACTCTCTGTGCATTTATATTTATTTTCATTTACTCATCTGATTGCAACTCCTAGTTTGAGCCCATATCTTGGCTAGTATAATGAACCCATGATAATATATATGGACATAATCCCAGTCATACTGATTTCATATATTTTGGATAATCACACAGTAGAGAAATTGCAAGATCCTATCATATATCTAGCTTTAACTTTTTGAGGAAGCTCCTTAATATTACCATAATTACTGTAAATTTACATTCTCATTAATAGTGTTCAATGGTCTCATTTCACAAATCCTTACCAATATCTTCTACATTCATCTTTTGAATAATAGCTTTTCTAAAATATGGGAAGTGATATCTCATTGTGGTTTAACTTCCATCACAATCAAGATTAGTGATGTTAAAAGATTTTCACATACCTGTTATCCAGGTGCATTCTTCCTTTGAGATATGTCTATGGGGTACATTGACTAGCATACAATCAGGTAATTTGTTTACTTAGTGTTGAGTTGTTTGATTTCCACATAAATTGGTACATATTCCTCTTACCTCATTTATGATTTAAAAATATCGTCTCCATCTCAGGTTTTCTCTTCACTTTGAATATTACTTCCTTTGCCATATGGAGTCATCTAAATTTGAAGCTATTTTATTTTGCTGTTTTTGTTTTTCTTGGCTAAAGCTTTTCCCTTTGGTTTTCCTCTAGTAATCTTATGTGTTCATGTGTTACATGTAACTCTTTCATTCATTTTGAATTGCTTTCTATGTACAGTGTAAGGTAAGGGTCTAATTTCATTCTTCTTACTGTAGATATCAATCCCACCTCTGTAATTTATGGAAGAGTTTGTGATTTTGCCATGGTGTGTGCCTGGAACCATTGAAAAATAACAGTTAATCATAAATTTGTGAATTTATATCTTGGCTCTATTCTATTCCACTATGCTATTCCCTATCCCATTCCACTGTTTTGTGCCAGTTTTCATGTCAGTACCATGTACTGTTTCCTTCATAATATCTTTTGATGTATTAGACTGTTAATTCTGGTGAAAATCAAATTGTCTATTATTTGTGTTTTTGCTCCAGCTTTCGTGTCACATCTAAGCATCCATCACTACATTTAAGGTAATGAAGATATTCAGTTTTCATTGGTGAGTTTTGTGATTTTAGTCATTTGTAAGCTATTGATCCACTTTTTAAATAAATTCTGTTGAAGGTATGAGGTACATGTTAAACTTCTTTTTTAATGTATAATTTGTCTTCAGAAAGTTTCTGTTCTTAAACTTTATTTTTAAATATTTAATTGACAAATAAATTTGTACATATTTATGATGTACATATAATTCAAATCATTTGTAGTGTGTGATGAACATATCAGGATAATTGGCACATCTGTGTCTTGAAATATGTATCATTTTTTCACAACATTTAATTTCCTATTAGCCTTTTACAAGTAATTAATATTAGTAATTATTGCCAACCCTACATACTGTACTGGGCTGTAAAACATTAAAAGATAACTTTCATATCACTTTCATCCCTGTACCTATTTACCACCCCCTTCCAACTCACACCCCTACACCCTCCCAATCACACACACTCACACAGTTGCCAGTATCTGGTAACCAGTATTCTATTTCAATGAGATTCACATTCTTACCTTCTACACATATGTAACAGTGAGCAATATTTGTCTTTTATTGGTTCGTTCATTACACTAATATTATGGTCTCCAGTTCTATTAATGGAAGACTTTATTCTTTTTGTTGGAAATAATAGTTCTAATTGCTCAAATTCCATGTTTTATCCATTTATCTATTTATGGGCCCTTCAGTTGATTCCATATCATGGCTAGTGTAAAGAGCTGCAATGTATCCATATATTGAGAGATAGGGAACTAGTTTCATTCTTCCATATATAAACATCATTTTTCTCATCACCGTTATTGAAATCACTTTTCTCTTTCCAATGTGTATTTTCTTTATTCCTTTGTGAAAGAAGTGTAAATCAAAATAACATTGAGATTCCACCTCATCCCAATCAAATGCCTATCCTTAAGAATACAAACAACAATGAATGTCTGCAAGAATGGAGGTAAAAAGGAAACTTTCTAAATAGTTGGTGGGGATGTAAACTAGTACAACCACTATGCTAAAGAAAGCAAATATAGACACATCAGTCGATCCAATTGTATGACTCTTAGGTACATTTCTTAAACAATTAAAGGCAATATACTATATCGATATATGTATATCCATGATTAAAATGTCACAATTCACAGTAGGTAAGCTATACAAACCATATCCCCATCAACAAATGAATGCATAAAGCAAATGTAGCACACTTAAAGAATAGGACATCATTCATACACAAAAGTGAATGAAATCCCAGGGATTTAGCTTAGTGGTTCTGCCTCCTGCCTCACAAGTGCAAGGGCCTGAGTCTGACTCCTGGTATGAAAAAAAAAAAAAAATCATGTCCCTCATAAGAAAATGGATGGAACTAAAGATCACTATGATAAGCAAAATAAGCTCCACAGACTTTGAATTCTGCATGCTGGTAAAATCAGCATCACATAAATGGATATGTGTACACCTCCCAGGACCTCAAACTGTATCCAGGCCTCATTGTATCATGGTTACAGCAGCCTATAAGTCCCTCACCATTCATATGGAGAAATGAATCCTGAGGAGGGAGCAAATTTCCCGGATAGCCCTCATTGAGGACAAATCCCAGGGCCTCCCTTCTCAAATTGTGTGTTGACATTTTTGTACCCTAGAGCTTGAAATGTGTGAGGTATACCTGATTTGTGACATGCTGTTGAGGCATTTTTCTCCTTATCTCTGTACAAAGTATTTATTTTCTTTTTAATGAAACCAATCTTTTCAGTTAAAATACCTTTAGCTACAACTTAACACACAGTTCCTTATGGTAAAACCTTACATATTTCAAATTTTTATCCTCTGAATTTTGTTCCAATTCTTGGCATAAAGTTGTTAAAATAACCCAGGCATACCCAGGCCACAGCCTGAATGTTGAGTTGCTTTTAAATGTCATAAGCCAGAAAATTAGTCTTCTCTCTTTAATGGATGGACAGAGGATAAATAAGTAGCTTCAAGAGATAGACAAAGCAATACTAATTTTCTACCAGAGTGTAATAGAAGTGACTTCTAGTACAATTGCCAATGGAGTCCTTTTTCCTAACTAAAACCTCCTGAGGTTGGCCCTTACTTTATACATTTCTTTTCATATTCTGGTTTTATGATCTCCAACCAAAATAACACATCAAATTCTGCTTATATTATTCTAGGGATTTTTGTATCTGAGAACTATGAACTTTCCAAAGAAACTAGTTCCAATGGCTTCTTAGCTACATGATCAGATAGAATCACTCTACTTCTCTGATACAAAATTTCTCTATTAGTTTTCCCTTGGCTGAAACACAATATTCAATACTCACAACCTAAAGGAAAATAAATTTACTTTGATTCAGTGTCTCAGAGATTTCAGTGCATGGCTGGCTTGCTATAAGTCAGAAATATAATGGTGCAAGCATGTTGCACAGTGAAGTTATTTAGGTCATGGTGCCTAGGAGGTAAATTAGGGAAGCAGTGACAGAAAGGAAGGAGTGAATTGCTTCAGCAGAAATGAAATTAACATTTGACTGTACATCTCCTTTTCAGTTTGAGTGGGAAGATCACAAACATTTTAGAAGATATGGACCACAGCAAATATACACTAGACAGGGACAAGATGAAAATCTGAGCTGAATTAACATGTTGCTGCACTTTCTGTGATTATAGACTGTTACCCACAACTGCCCTTCCTATTCTGAGTAAAGAAGGCAGCACATGTCATTCTGTCCTGTGATCAACTGGGAACTCCCAAAGAAGAGCAGGGTGAGCAAAGAGGGTCTTTGTGCAGTGACAGGGAAGAGATGTCTCAGACTGTGAATAGAACAGCTTTTCATCATTCTCTAGGCAGGATGTCCTGTGTGTGTGTGTGTGTGTGTGTGTGTGTGTGTGTGTGTGTGTGTTCACAGAGACCAATCTAAACAAACTCTCCCTATTTTTTACCAATAATTTTATTGTAGTTACATAAAAGTAGAGCCCTCCCCTCTTTTCTGGAAAAAGAAGACATTTTTAATTGGTGGATGACTGTACATATGAATTAAAATAAAACCTGAAACAAGTAATAGAACACATAGATCAGAGCCAGGAATCTCAGACTCCCTCATATATTGTTCATGATATTGTGCTTACCCTCATCCTCTTCCTTTTAATCTTCATCCCCTTCATAATCCTCTGGAATAGAAAGGAACAGTGGAGAGGGGCCCAGTTTAAGCTTTTGAGGGTGAGATGTCTATGAAGTGCAACATGTGTAGGAGGAAATTAAAAGTGAATGAGTAAGTAATCTGGAACCCTCAACCCGATAAAGGACATAAACTTCAGACTCTGCATAGATGAAAGCTTTTCTGCTAGTATTCCTTCATCAGGCTACCAAAACTGTCCTGTTAGTCCTGATTAAGAAAATGTTTCTCATAGTCCTTTCTCACTCAACATTTACTGGATAAAGCTGCTTCTGTGCATGGTCATGGCTAGTGGATGCAGATCTGAAGAACTCTAATGCCTTGTACCTTTACAGGGCTCTGGTTCCTTTCTCAGCCTTATTATGAAAACTTTGTCTGATAGGATCTTCCTGATGGAGACAAGTACAGAAGGAGGAAACACTGGCTTAGAGCCCCATGGGCCAGAGCCACCAAACTGAAGGGCTGGAGATAGATGCTGATTATTTACTATTATATAACCTTGGAGGCTCTGTGCTCAGAGCTCATAATTAAACGAATTGGTGTACCTTGTCCCGATCTCTAAGGACCCCTTAATATTAGAGGAAGAAAAAGAAAAGGTAATGAATATCCACCAAACTTTTGTGAGTCATTCATCTACTCATTAGGAAGTTCTAGGTATAATTAACTGGTTTTCTTTTCTTTTCATCATTTTTATTAGGATACATCTTTATTTTACTTTACTATCTTTATTTTACTGCAGCCCTTCAGTTTGATAGCAATCAGATAGTGTTCATATAAAGAAGGATCCAGAGCCCTATAAGGGTATAATAAGGGTATAAGACAAAAGAATTCCTTCAGATCTAAATTAAACAACAACAAATATATATATACATATATATGTATATGTATATATATACGCATATATATGTATATATATACATATATATATATATATATATATATATATAGAGATAGAGAGAGAGAGAGAGAGAGAGAGAGACACCACTCATTTCCTTACAGAACACAGAATGGTAAAAACCTATAAACAAAATATTGTCAATGCAACAAGACAGCAGATACTGAGAGCTAAATAGAGACTCAGACCCTCAAATTTATTTTCCTTCAGTGGCAGAGCACAGTAAGTAGCTCTGGTAGACTAAACAGGGTTCATTCACAGCTCCTTCCTGCCACCCCCTTTAGGAGAAAGACAGGTGAGGGCCTGAGTAGGAGGTCTGGTGTCCTAGCTTTTTCACATTCAGTATCTGATGTGATGCAGCAATGAGGTAAGGCAGGTGGGGCTGTTTCTTATTAATCACTATTTACAGGGAAGGAAACAGACCTGGTAAACAAAAGACAGGGTCAGAGTGAGATGGCCTCTGTCTGTGGTTGAGGTCCTCTCCACTGGGTACCGTGCTAAAATACTTCTCTAGTGTGCCTCCACTGGGCCCAAAGTCTACCATTAAAAGATGCACCCTTTAATTGCTACTGTTTTTTCATATCTGTAAGCCATGTTGCTTTTATTTTTTTACACATATAACCATTCATTACATGAAATTCTAGTGGTATCAATTATGGTCACCTTGCTGTGCAACCATCGCCAGCATACATTTCCAGAAAGTTCTCCTCTTTCCAAACTAAAACCTAGTATAGATTTTCAAACTCACCATCCTTTCCTCTCCTAATCATTTCACTTTGAAACATGATGAGGGGTTAAAGCCTAAAATCTTCAACAAGAAGGCCTACCATTTTCACCTTTTTTTCTAAATTGATGCCCCAGGTCCTGAGAGTAGATTGCTCTTCTGTGGAGCCTCCACAGATCACATTTACAGTCATGTACCCCTGGTCCCAGATGAACATTCAGCATGGGGTTGAACCATGAAACATTCCACAGAGCACAAGCTGCACTTCTGAAATTCCTGAGCGTTACCCGATATAGAATTCTGAGATGTGTCAAAATAAGTGGGCCCATATTGCTTCAACAGTTTTAAAAAGAAAAAGAAGTGAGGAAAATGAAACAAATCTATGGGTGCTAAGCAGTCTAGGTGTTTTGAATTCATGTTTTCAGAAGTAAAATATTTCCACCTGACATCCATATGCTTTAACAACACTTCTCAGGTGTGATAAGCACTATCTTATTAAACTTCTTTTTTTATTCTTAAGTTCTTTTATTGGTATATTTTAGGTATACAATACATTTACACTTGTCATTGGGTGCTTGTACTTGTAAATGATGTATCTTGGTTCTTATTTTTTCCTCATTACCTGTGTGCCCTTCACCCCCTCCACCCTTCCCTATTTACATAGACTTCATTTCCATTTTTTTCTTTTCTCATAACTTTTCCTTTCCCTCTTTTCCTATCCCTTTCCCCTCCCATTATCTCTATCCATGTGGAACTTTTCTCTTATTTCAAATTATTAATTATTCATTTTAATCATTTTAACCCCTATTTACACATTTAGTTTCTCACACTAGAGAAACTATTCTGTATTTACACGTGTGTACTATTTATTTCACTTAAGAGTATGGTCTCAATATGTATTCATTTAGTTATAATATAAATGACTCTAGTTTCTCATTCTTTATGTCTGAGTAGTGCTCCAACTTATAAAAAAAAACCCCACATCTTCTTTATCCAGTTTCCAGTTGATGGGCACTTGGGCTGATTTCAAGCTTTAGCTATTAGAAACTGTGCCACTATAAACATGAGTGCACATATATCCCTGTGGTATGATTATTTTAATTGTTTTGGGAAGATACCAAGCAGGAGAATAGCTGGATCAAATGGGACCTCTAGTACTAGTTCTCAGCTGTACCTCAGACAAAGTACTACTATCTAAAAAATATAAAGAACTGGAAAAAAATCAGTCCCCCAAACTTGAAAGTTCCAATTCAAAAAGGTGCATCTGAAATGAACAGATATTTTTCAAAGAAGTAAATGCAGCAAGTAAATATATGAAAAATATGTTCAACATCACTGACCATTTGAGAGATGCAAATGAAAACAACACTGAGATTCCACCTCACTCCAGAAAGAATGGATACTATCAAGAAATCAACCAATAACAAATCCTGGCAGGGGTGTGGGCTAAAAGGAACTCTTCTCCATTGCTGGTGGGAGTGCAAACTGGTGCAACCACTGTGGAAATCAGTATGGAGGTACCTTATTAAACTTTTTTCAATATTGAATTCTTTGTCATTCACATCATTCTACACAAATCTGCTTGAGAGTCGCTCAACTGAAAAAGATCAAGATCTTAACACATAAGTGTTGCATTATCATGTAAAAAAAGCCAACACTTTTAAGAAAAAATAGAGAAGAATAGATGTCTCCATTTAAGTAGAATATTCTAAGCAGAGTAATTTAGGGCAGTCAAATATACCTTATTTTTTCAAATACATTATGAAAGATTAAAATTAGAGTAATTAAAACTCTATAACAACTAGGAAAGCATTAACTAAACAATCAAAACAGGTAGTTCATAATTTAAAATATTCTAATATTCTTTTTTCTATATGCTTCAGTGGCCTGTGAATAATATTTCATCATTTTTTCTGATTAGAAATCTTATATATGGTTGCAAACTTTAGCAGTAGGAAAAATCACAAAATTGCCAGTTTTATCACCTAACTTCTTATGACTAGTTATGAGATTTTTCACATCACTCCTTTCTGAAATATAGATAGAAATTCTTTTCCCTCAGCAACTGGAAGAAAACAGATTCATTAATCTGCTCTCCATGATTCAATAGGGGAAAATTTAAAAAAAAGAGAAAATTACAGGAAACACCTGTGATATTTCCCTATCTATAAATGAAAACAACTCCTTAGTATTTTGTATCATTAGTCAAATATTACCACAACCTACGCCATAGATATGTAACAGGACAGGCTTCATAATTGATTCTTCATAGAGACTTGAATTATTGTCTATGAAAATGTAGGTCTTGGTTACTCTGCATGTTTCCATTCTCACACACCTATCCCTAAAGACAACAACTGTCAAGAATTAGGTGTGTTGTGCCCACTTTGGCAGCACATATACTAAAAAGGTTAGGTGAATAGATTTTCCTCTACATATCCTCAAGTCAGTATAGGTTTATGTATTCATAAACAGTTTGCTTCAAACCTTACCTAATACATACCTAATATTGGTTTTGTATCCAAAAACTGTTTTTATTACGAGCTTGTGTTAAAATTACCTAAAGCTCTTTAATGTAGTCTACAATACCTATTGCTTCCAAATATACTAGTTTTCTTCCATATGCAGGTTTAATTTTCTCTTTGTACAACATAGAGTTACTGCGAATACTTAGGAGTTAGCAACCCAGCTGAACCAAGAAACTCTACCATGTCTCTTCCATAAATTCCACAGAAATATTCCAGGTGATACCCACAGAAAGAGAAGGGTTCATAATTCTGATCTAATGTTTTAATTCTCTAAATGGATGATATATTATGCTTGAAAGATAAAAACGTGAAATATAGGGCCAGAAAGATGTGTGATAATATTCTTGGAGAAGTTTTCAGAACTTGGAAAAGTAAGAAAGATTAATGTTTTACTAGCACCAAAGGAATTGGAAAATTTCACATTCTCAAGAAGTTACTTATAAATCCATTCTCTTAGAATTTTTGCATTGTTGGCTTTTGTGATAGTCAAATATTATTTTCCACACCTACATTAAAAACACTCAAATGTCAGAAAAGACGGTCAAATTTTAGAAGCCCTAGACTCTTAGTTATTTCAAATCCATAATCACTGCAAAATTCATCCTACTATTTTCAGAGGGAGAAGAAAATAAAAAAGGGCACTTTGCTTGTAATAAAAAAGTAATTCTAAATGGATACTAGGAAGCAGTCAAATATCCACTATTTTAATCTAAGACAATAGGAGAAATTCCTCTGACTTAAATAATTTGAAATAACTATACCTCAATAGGATTGGGGTATCTGTATATTAATTAATTTGATGATTTATCATCCAAAAACACTGTTATTTTTCCTTTATCACCTACAGATTTAATCATTCTGTGAATCTAGAATCTCCCACTTTGGTGAATCTAAATTCTCATTTATATTTTGTTCTCTTTTAAAAATTATACAATATGGCCAGGGATTTATCTCAGTGATTCTGCCACCTGCCTCCCAAGTGCAAGGTCCCAAGATTGATCCCCGGTACAAAAAAAGGAAAAGAAAAAAAGAAAAAAAAGAAAAATTATACAATACATACAATGTACCTTTGTCTTTGTTGGAATTCAAATTTGAACAGATGTGTATTTCTTTAATATATTTAATCACAGAACATCAGTGACCACTAATGTGGCATTCGTGCACATTGTCCTGTCTATGATTTTGAAATACTGAAGTATAAAACATATATGTAAATGTTTAATCTTTTAGTTATGTATTATATTGAACCACTTAATTCTAGGCAAAATATATTGGGTGTGTAGATACTTATCTTTTTATTTTTGTCTTTTTTTTCTATGTACTCTAACTTTTTTCGAGGTACTCTTTTCTATGTACTCTAGTGCTCTATGTACTAGAAATATCATTTCATAATTTTCATGAATGTAAATCCTTGTATTTGTGATTGATAGTTCCAGCACCAGGAAAAGATAAAAACTCCAGATTTGAGTCCTAACCTTCTTGTGCTTAGTTAACAGATTTTCATTTCAAACTTTCTAACTCATAGATTGAAATGCACTTACTTTAGCTATCTATAGGCAATGCAGGTTTATTACACAGGTTTTACTATGATTCAACTAGGGAAAAACAAATAGAGAATTTCAAATAACAATGTAAAGTGACCTGGGATGTTTCTTTAAATGAAAAGGAAGAACATAAATACTTACTTTATCAGCTTGTTGCAAAAAATCCCTTCAAATTCGCATACACAGCAAATGATGGTCTCATTTATCAATATATTTGCTTGGAAACATTTTCAATACCCAGTTACTCTACCCTCATTTTGAAATATATGTATACAGAATATCTCCATTTGAAGTTCAGAAGTGATCTTTCTTTCCAACAAGATTGAAGACCACTGCCTTAGAACATTTACTGCACTTAGAAAGTAATTCCTTATTATTAGCTTACTATCAAAAATATCCACCACCTATATTAAAACATCAACATTTATTAATGCTTGTCTCAGAATTGATCCTTTACACAGATTTGAATTTTGTACAAATTTGATACATTATACAGATTTGATACCTTATACAGATTTAAATAATTAACAACTAAACATTATTTTTTTACACCTCTACATTATTCCATTGTTTCACACATATCCATAGAGGCAATGCATTTCAAGAATTGGGTGAGTACATCTGACTGTCGATGTCTTCATATCGGTATAGACTAATGGATCCTTAAACAGATTCTCAAAAATCTTACCTCCAATATACTTAATATTTATTTAGTACCCATAAACTGTTTTCTTACTAACATTCACTGAAATTAACTAATATTCTTCTAAGAAGTCTACAAAATACCTATTGCTGTGAAATGTTCTAGTTTATATTCACGTGTATATTAAAGGCTCTTTAGGAAGAACTTATGACTATTTCAAATGCTTTCACTGTTGCTCAGCTTTATTAGATGAAAGGACACGATATAATTTGTTACTATTATTATGATGGTATCCTTTTCACATTCTTGTGCCTCTTTCATTTCATGCAAGTGAAAATTACCAGACACTGTGTGAATGGAGGTTATTAGTTTTAACTCCAACATGTGATGGATACTCAATGTTACTATTACTTATATTTCCTCAATAAAAATCAGTCCTTTCAGATGCATAATATTACTCTTAAGGTATAGTTTCAAAAATTTTCCTGAGATATAGCTAGTACTAATCCTTGCATCATTACTGATCAAGAGATTTTACTTTGCATTAGAGGAGACTGTCAAGTGGGATAACAGATGGGAAATTAATTTGTAATGCATGTGACATTTACCGGCTAATAAATGTACAGTGTATGTAAATTTATGCTGTTCTCAATGCTCTTACTCCTCAGTGGAAATATGGAAGCTATCTCCCATTTCTGCAATGTATGCATACATAAAGGAAACATGGAACTCTAAGGTTTAATTACTAGGGGTTTTCTTTTCAAATAAAGTACCCTACACAACTAGAAATTTTACTGTGAAGGGATGGACACTGGAGCCTGTGATGATGTAAAATGCTAATATATGTCTCAGCCCCATTGATGATATTGCATACTCTTTTTTTTTGTATGTAGTTTTTATATCCATGAAACTCTTTGCTATGATCTCTGAAAAACTGTCCACTTATTGTGAGCCAAATGAATCCAATTATTGTTTAGCAAATATTTTTATTTTTAATTATTCTCATGTGTCAAGATAGAGATAAAAACTGTGGAGTCAGAAATGAATTTTCTTTAAATACATCCATGTAGTTGTAGAAAAAATGCAAAATTATGTAAAACGGAAAATGACAACTTGAGACACCAGAATATTTTATTTTAATGTCCTAAAATTGAATCTTTTATCATTTGTTCTACTGATGATTTCTTCTTTGAATTTTTGCCTTATACTATATATTAATTACCTATTAATAATTGGAGGATCATCCATTATATATTTGATCCATGGTTAATACAGTAGCATAAGATAGAAAGGAGCTCAGATGTCAATGATAAAATCAATCTGCCACACTTTACAAACTAGTAACTGGTGGAGACAAGATTCCAATTTAAATTGTCAGTCTCTGAGTCTGATCCACAAATCATTATGTTTCTTTTTTTTTTTTAAGGAATAAAGCTGAATTTATTATTTATTTACATTAACAGTGACATCTGAAAAATAAAACTACAAGTTTATATACACATTAAAAATTCATCTAAATCAATAAATTTTTGTTGAATGTCCACTAAATACAAAGTACTAATTTAAACTAATAAACTGGTTAGTCAATTTTATAAAGTCCTTTTATATATCAGTATCACAATAATCTTTCTTTCGGTGGTCCACCAAAATAAAATACTTTCAAATTATGCTTTTAAATTTCCCAAATGCCTCCTTTAAAACAGAATAGTTTCCAACAATGCTATTTTCCATACATTATTTCAAAACTCACTGGAATACTTGAAGAGTTTTTGCTAACTTGACTTCGCAGAAAACTTCACATTGATATATATATATATATATATATATATATCCATTTAATTAATTACAGAGTAAGTTACACATGTACATAAAAAAGTAAAATGAAGAGGAGAGGAGTTTTTCATGGAAGGTGGTGAGTTGCCATGGATTCTGCTTCTCTTGATTTTCTGAGCAGAACCTGTTTGAGGGCACTAATTTTCTCATCAAGTTCAGCCAGGAAATAGTTTTGAGGTGGCTGAACTTTTCTTCTTTTTCCAGTAAAGTTCACAGATTGAAAATATTCAGGAGAGATGCCTTCCAATTCAAGGTTTTTATCTTCAAGTTTTTTAATTCTCTGATAAATGTCTCTTGGAACTGGACCACTTGACTGCAATCACAAGTGAGCCTCAATATTTTGTAGTCATTCTTCTACAGCCTGATTACCACAGTCTCAAAGCATGCTGTTAGATTTATGACCTGACCCTTGAATTCCTTCAGGTCTAGTCTGAGGTCCATATGTATTCACAACTCTAGAAACCTTTACATGACTTTTAAATCCAGGGTAAGGTGTAAAAACGGCATCAGTTCTTGAACAACTATTTTCTTAATTACAATCAATAACATTGCAAAATTCCCTGATGTTGTTTTCATTGATTTCAGCTTGCTTTTTTTCAATAAACACAGATATTCTTCTGTCAATTTCTGCTTTTCCAGCCTTTATTTGAACTACTTCTGGATCAAAATGGACTTGTATCTTTTTCACATCTCCTAAATCACAATCTTTGTGCTTTTCTTCCTCTTGTCAGTCACCAGGTGGAAATTTGGCATTTAGTTCATTCTTGTTCCTTGTTTCTGTTTTTCCTATCTCTTCAATAGCAGCTGAATTCTTCTCTTTAATCACAGGCTGAAGTTTTGCTTAAAAAGGCTGTAAATATAAAATGTGTTGCTCAAGGGCTCTAAAGAGCAATGCAGGCTGGATGCCGAGAGGCTCTGGAGCTAGTTCCAATCAATTGTAATTTTTACCACATCATCCTTGAGGTTAAGCATTTTAAAAGGCCAAGAAGATGCAGCACTTCATAAAAAATAAAAAGACATCTCAAATTTAATGGAGTCATAGGTGGGTCTAATGGGACCATCTTACAGGTGAAACTATCTGTCCAGCCAAGGTGTGCAGGGAGTGAAAGATTTCACACAGCACCTCTTGGGAGTGTGCTTTTGGTTGGGACTGCAGCTTTGCTCTAGGATCCTGTCATTGTTGCTTGGGCGACTAAGCAGCAGCCATGACACCTTTGCTGGCCACCCCTAACACCACCCTCATTATTTTTCTTAACCATCATAAAGTTTTCATCAGAGATTATGTTTACAATGTTAGTATATATGGGAAATTAAACTCTTTTCAGTTTTGGGGGTTGGAGAAAAATCTAATCAGAGTTGATTTCCCTTAGGGATGTTGAGAAGGGTGATTTATAAGAGAGGAACAGGATGTGGACAACTTCAAGGAAAGCATGGAGTGGAGTACAGGCATGAAATCAAAATTAATCATTGTAGACCTTCTCAATCTTTCATCTTTGCTTCTTAAATTAGATATCCTTTCTAAAGAGGATCCAGCTGTTTTCCCCATTCCCTCCATAGTGATCAAACTGGTCCTCCTTATTGTATGCCAAGTACAGTAAGAAATGGGTCCTTCCTGGAGGGACAGGAAAGAGAAATGGGTGTTTTGATTGTCAAAGGAAATGTGTGCCAGGATTTGCTTGGAAAAAAGGCCTGTGTGTGTTATTAGACAGCCTAGTATAAATATTTATTCACTATTTTCTATCCAAAAACTTGTAATTAACTACACAAAAATGCAGTGCCCCATTTCCTTTTAAAATAATAATGTAGAAGCTTTTACTGAGAAATATTGTGCACAAAAAATGAAATAAATTACATAGAATACATAACATAGATATTGCCATTAAGGAAATCTTCTAATTTTGCTTCGTGACATTATGGTTGTTTTCATCCTCACCATCATCTTCCTCATCTCTACCATAATAGCTTACAGACACCCATAGTATGCTAATATGAGTTAGATTCTATGAGAGCAGGACCAAGGTGGGAGGAAAATAATCATTGACTGAGATTTTGGGTCATCTGTAATAATAAAGTACATACAATTCACAGTCCTCTGTGCTGAAACTGTGCACAAATATCCCATCTCACTCTCCAAACGTCTTCATGCTGGGAAGCAATGTTTACAATATTACTTTCTCCATCCATTAATTTTTGAGTTAGGTTGTGTGTCTACTATGGAATTTCCAAAAATATCTCACACTCCTCATTTACCTGAGGACCTCATAAGCTCAAGGACAGCCAAGAGCATTGATATGGACAATGTCAAAAGTAGGCTTCCTATTTTAGATGAATATGAAGGAAGAGATACAAATATCTCAAGATGTCAGAAAACACTAGAAGAATAGACTGTTTATGTCATATCACATAACCTTGAAATCTCTATGCACACAGATTATAATTATCCATATTGGTCCATATTATTCCAACCTTTGAAGTATGTGAAATTCAATGACAGCTTAAGAAATGAATGTCACCAAAAATTTGGGGACTCTTCCTTTATACATTAGAAGTCTTAAGAATATTGTTAACTTTGTTAATTTCTTTTCCTTTTGAAACTAAATCCTCAGCTCTTTATTTCCATTGTTGATTGTGGAAAGATATACATATCTAAAGGTACCATTTTAAGCAATTTTAGGTGCATAGTTTGGTTACATATATCGTAATTTTCTGTGTGTGCAAACATCACACTTACCCATCTCTAGAAATTTTTCACTTTCCCAACTGAAATTTGTACGTGTATGAAGAATAGTAAATACTTCCCCTCAAACTTCTATGATGCTATAGTGAAACATCATATAAAGTTAGAGACATCAAACTTAAACAAAAAGCAAAAGAAAAAAAAAACAAGAGAGGAAGTATTTACAGGTAAATTTTGGATTTTGCTTTTTACCACATTTTCTAACCTACATTACAAATGAATTCCAAAGATCCTGGGATTAGATTTTCCCCAAGTGGAGCCTCTTCAGGGTTCTAAGAATGTCTCTGTTCCTCATGCTGTAGATGAAGGGATTTAGCATAGAGGTGATGACAGTGTATATCAGTGAGGCCACCATGCTCTTTCTCAGAGTATATGACATGGCTGCACCAAGAAATGTTCCGGTGCCTGTTCCATAAAATAAGCAAACAACTGACAGGTGACAACCACAGGTAGAAAAGGCTTTATATATCCCCCTAGATGACTGGATTTTCAAAAGGGCAGAAAGAATTTTAGAGTAGGAGAAAATGATCCCTGACATAGGCAAAAATCCAAATAGGATAACAAGCATATGTGTGACTATGTTGTTGATTAAGGTATCAGTACATGAAAGGTTAAGGAGTTGAGAAGCGTCAAAAAAGAAACTAGGAATTTCCACATCTTTGACGCAGGTAACTTGTAAGGCAACTAAATTGTGCAACTGGGAGTTCAAAAGGCTAACAAAACTGACAGCAAAAGTAATAAGAAACAGTGGTGAGGGTTCATAATGACTGCATAATGCAGGGGGTGGCAAATGGCCACAAAATGGTCATAGACCATCGCAATCAGAAGCATGTCATCCATACATGCAAAAAGGAGAAAAAGAGACATCTGTGTCAGGCAAGCTGCATAGGAAATGACTCTGCTGTGATTTAAGGTGCCCACAATCAACTTTGGGACTGTAGAGGAGGTGAAACAGATGTTAGAAAAGGACAGTTTGGAGAGGAATTAGTACATGGGTGTGTGGAGGTGGGTGTCAAAGCTGACAGCCAGGATGATGAGCAGGTTCCCAAGCATTGTGACCAGATATATGGACAGGAACAGTCCAAACAGGATGGGCTGCTGGTCTGGATCCTCAGAGTAGCGCATGAGGTAGAACTCTGATACATGTGTGAGATTTTGTCTTTCCATGTGGCTTGAGCATGTTTAAATAAATTTCATTGAAAAAATGAAACAAAAAATATCATACAAAATTGTGCGTATATTCTGAGTTCAAGTATTCATTGAGCAAAGAATTCCCACCAGAGATCCACAACCTCCAGCAGAATTGCTTTATTGTGATAAAGCCCCCCATGAAAGAGTAAGTGTTGGGTGGTTCATATTCCACCTCCTCTGTGTACGCTTACTTTACTGGTACTCTAATGCACAGTTTAAGCAGACCAAGGACGTAGACTTCTGAATTCTTTGATCACAGTAAAATGCTTGAAACATTCTTCCAAAAAATATAGAGGGAGCCAAGCCTTTCACCTTTAAGAAAATATGATTGTATTGAAAGGAAATTGAAAAGCATTGACATATTTTGTAGTTTATGCTCATAAAATGCTATGAATTTCCTTGATTGGGGTATCTACAAAAACTAAAATTTGGACTGGATTATCTGAAAATTTAAGTGAATTCTCTTCAAGCAGAACACTTTGTTTTGAGTCACTCTGCTAAAAAGATGAATTTTTCATTTTTCAGATTTTGTCCTTTAAGGATGTAAGAGCTTACACAGCCTTTGTATATAAATTGTGCATAAATTTTGTTTGTGTATAAAGTATTCAATATGAAACTTTTATCCTTATCTTTGTTGCACTCAAATTTATATTACACAGGTTCAGATACATGCACACAATCCAGATATAATTATCACAAATGTAGATTAGTGTACACTGAATTTGGTAATAAAAATAATAAATGATAAAAACACCTTTGCCTTTTAAAATTTATACAGCTGTATTGAATCATACAACATCAGTAAAATATCTTCTGGATAAGACATCTTTTTCTTGACTCTGTAGTCTACCATAGCTTGATAATATGCATGGCTGCTATTTTGATCACAAACCCTCTTGTATTCAGTTGACAATATAGAAAACTAAGAAACTTCCAATCCCTAGGCTGAATCCCAGCCTTCCTAATTCTAACCAACAGATTTTCACATCAATATTTCCTGATATATGGGTTGCATTTTTCTTATTTTAGTTACGTGTTGGAAACTGGGATCCATATTTTCATCTGTCCATTCTGATTTAATTGGGGAAAAGTCCAAAATATTACACAAAATAATGTAAGCACAATGGATACAAAGTCTATGTAAATAGGGAAAGGGGTAGAGGGGAAGGGCAAACAGGTAATGGGGGAAAAATAAGAACCAAGATACATCACGTACAGGTACAAGACCCCAATTATAAGTGTAAACATATTGTATAACTAAAATGTAACAATAAAAGAATTTAAGCAATAAATCCCTTGTTTGTAATAGAAAAATGTACATGCAATCTTGTAAACATACATGCAAATAATGTATTCCCCCTCATCTGTAAAATGGAGATAAGATATACCGACCTTATATGGTTGTTGTAAGAAAACATTTTGAAAATAATTTAATTTTCATTACTGTCTGTTCTTATTTAGGAATATATTTATATGGAGAATATTGTCATATATCCAGATACCTTAGGCTTAGCCTAATATATTTAACCAGAATATGTACATTTCAAGTTTTTGAGTCACTTTCTTAAACAAGAGTTGGGAACCACTGTCTGAGAATATTTTCAGGCATTTAGAAAATTTCCTATTCATACTGTATCTATAGATATTGACATATAAATATGTAATTATATTTACATCACCATTCATATTCTTTATATATTGAACAAATATCTAGCTATCAAACCAATTCCTAAAAATTTTGAGTAGTTGGTACCATTTTTCTTGCTCTCCTGTCCTCAAAGGATTTAGTTGTCATGAATTTTATGAGTAGATATTCCTGTCAATGTTTCCAGGTCAACACTGATTTGTGAATCCACAAGGAATTTTCTTAAAAATTTACCTAAAAAGTACCAAAAATTCATCTAAGTAGTGTGTAACAAAGCACCTTGTGACCACCACACAGACTAGGTTGAATCCACATGTAGTGTTTTTAGTTCTTCTTTAACTATTTCACAGCCAGAGAGAGAGAGAGAGAGAGAGAGGGAGGGAGAGAGAGAGAGAGAGAGAGGGCATCTCATTTAACTTTATGTAAGTGGTTAGAATGTTTTCAAAATTCTTGTGCTATTTTCCCAATCACTCATGTTAAAATTAGTATGTAATATATTATGGGGAATTTTTTTCTGATTTCCAACAAATAATGCTTAAGCAAATTTCATTTTTTTCTGAAACAGGTCACTTATTTTCACCTACATTCTCTTATGCTTCAGAAAAAACTTCAAAATATGCCTGTAGTCTTTCTTGTAAATATCTTTTTATGATAACACACAAAGAAACTTCATCATCATATGGGAAATAACATTTTCATTTTGCTTCAGTTTAGGAGTCCTTCCTAATTGTTGGCACTGAAGCAATGAGCATTATACACCTGTGTCACTGACTTGTTACTATAGGAAGATTGTGTGTGAATCCCTCCTCTTCTCTGTGCTCATAATGCTGGAGGGAAATGAGACCATCATTCATCCACATGTGTGGCAATGAAAGTAACTAAGAGCTTAACTATTTAGAAATTGTGAGTTATTCCTATTAAAATAAAGCCATACAACATTTAGTAAGTAGGAAGTTTAATAGTATAGTAAACTGTATTCAAATGTCATTGGTGCTTGGAATTATATATTCTTTAATGTATCTATGTTTAAGGCATAGAGTCACCTGCTCCCTTCTCCTTGTGCCTTTTTAAAAACACATGAATATGTTTGTTGTATTTTTAAAAATAACTTACAGAGATGTAGTTAAGAGACTAATAGCATCTGTGTGTCTGAGACACAGAGAAAAAAAATTATTTTCATTTGTCTATATCTATGAGGCATATGTGAAAGGGATGATGGTATAGACAGTAACATACCAGGCATCTTCATGTCTTTCACATTAAGGACAAGTATAACTAAGGGAAGGGTCCATTCAATGTTGAACACAAGTTTTTATTTTTGATGTCTCTTTTGTGCCAAACAAGGTATAGATCTGGGAAATCAGATATAAAGGAAAGTACATCATTCCTCTCTAAATATATGCATGTAATTACACAAACAAAAAACAAAATGTCCCGCAACAGGAATACAAAAATAGTAACTATAGGACACAATAGATAATTGGTAAGCACATTCTTATCACTGATAGTAATGATAGCTAAACAATATTTTGATCTATTTTTATAAACATTAACCCTAAATAGAGTACTCTTTATCTCCATAATTCTTGTTGCAATTGCTTCAAGTAAAATTCAATTATAATGACAATGCTCTCAGAGATATTAAAAGCAATCCCTGCATCACAGAAATAATAATTGGAGGTCCAAGAATTAAAAAAAATTGACAGGTGCTGTTCAATGCACTGAAAATTTTCAGTTTCCAATCCACAGAAAGACTTTTGCAGAGGTTCAGAGCTGATAATCATAGATCTGTTAGAGGTATATTTGCAACTCTCTCATTTCCTAAGAGAAATGTAATCAAGTTGTGACTTTTCCACATTTGAGTTGGCAGGAAATAAGTACAAGCATGGAGAAGGATGGGAGAACCTCAAAAATATCCTACAGTGGTGTCAAGAGAGAAATCCGAGCTGAATGCTCAAGGGAGTGCTCTCTCAGATCTTTACCTCCAAACCACATCACCCTATGATGGATGCAGCTGTACAGCTGTAGCCAGTCACTGTTCTGGTCTGTAACAGTAAGGTCACAATGAGAAAGGAGCCTCTCCTGAATTGACAGAGAATTAATTGTCTGCTTGTGCTAATAGGGAAACTAATGGAATTACCCTGTGTCTGTAATCAGACAAATGCATTCCACCCACTCATTTTTCTACATAACAACTAATGCAGGTGCCATTAAAATGACAAACTCTTCCATTTTTCTACAAGTAATGACAGTGTAAACAAATATCAATCCAGGAATGCAGAGAATATTAAATAAAACAAGACTCATAGAAGAAATTGCTCAGTGTCTGGAAGACAGGAATCTCTCAAATTCAGTTTATGATATTATTGTTACTGTCTTCCTCTTTATCCTGATCATAACCTTTATAATCATTTTGGATCACTTAGGAGGCCCTATAGAAGGGCACATTTTCTGCTCTTATGGGTGATACATCAGTGGTAGTAGAAATAGAGTGTATAGAAAGCAAATTTGAAATAATATATTTTTCTTTCCCACTATATCCAAGTTCATGAAATTTCTATTAATAATAACTGATTTTTTTTATATTTGTAGACACATATCTGACCATCAAAAATATCAAGCTTCTCCTCAGGATAAGAAAATAAAAATTCTAAGTATCTTTCTCTTATCAGTGAGGTCCCTTTGCACTTACTGGGTGATGTTATTTCTCTGCTGGGTCATAGTCAAGGAGAGCAGATCCAAAGACTGTTATATCTGCTGCCGAGTGAAGGCTCACTCTCTGTCCTCAGGATTGAAATTAATACGAAGACACATAGGAGCTTCAAAATACAGACAACGATAGAGCCTGGGACACAGGTATGGAGCTGGAAACAGGACTGGAGTCACTAAAGTGCTTGAGGCTGATTATTAACTACTCTGTGACCTTGGGGGCTCAGTGCACAGAGCTAGGTCATAATTAGCCAAGTTTGTCCATGCTATCCCAGTCTCTAAGGACTTCCAAACACTATTGGAAGAATAAGACAGAATATAAGTGTCCACGAGAAGTTTTGGCTTTTACATCTACTCAGATAAAGCTAGTTTGTCCTAATCACTTCTGTCATTTATATGCGATTTTAAATGGTGGACTGCCCTTATATTCTTTTTGAAGTAAAATATAGGGAACAAAGTTACACTTTAAAAAATACACTTGATCAGTATACAATTTAATGACTTTAACATTGTTTTGAGTCATTTAACATCATATATTTTCAGAAATTTTTCATTCTCTGTACTGAAAATGTATGCTCAACATTAGAGTTCATTTTTCATCCTCCCAGCATTACACTACAAAACTAAAGCCATGGAATTATCATTGTAACACAACCAAATGGTTAGAGGTCTTCAGATTCTACTGTAGTCTCCCCTGGGTACTTATATTTACTTGGTCACTCAGATTTTGAGAGGATTCATCACAGGGGTGACCTTCACTGTTGCTGTCACACTTCTGGTAAAATTTAATAAAGCTGAGTCCATATATATTCTAATACCTGTTCCACAGAATAAGCAAGCAACTGACAGATGGGACTCAAAAGCAGAAAAGACATGATTTTTTTTTCTATCAGATGATGATTTTCAGATGATGAAATGTTATTTAATATGATAAAATAATCCTAAGATTGAGTGACAAAATAATATGGTGCCATCAACACTTCATTATGGTACTGGGGAATTTGTGCAAATAGATAAGATTAAGTAGTAGGGCAGTGTAGATAAGAAATTAGCAACCCTTGAAGTAGGCCTGTTTTAGCAAAATAAAATTATGAATATGGAAGTCCAAATATGTAAGCAAAAATAAAAAAAAATGCAAATCCACAAAGGCAATGGATTTGGTGTCTGAGTAACTCAATGTGTTACAGAGGGCCAAAACAAATCACAGGCCACCACAGTCAGAAGTATGACATCCATACACCCAAAGATGAGGAAAAGATACCTGTGTTAAGCAGACCACTTAGGGGATGACTCTGTTATGAGGGTGGAAGTCCACAATTATCTATCAAACAATGGTGGAGATGAAACAGACTTAGGGAATTTTAACAGCTGTTTATCCATTGACCATGGCTTGGCATCTTCATTTGATCTTACTTTTCAGCTTTATAGGCGTCATTCTTTCATCTAGAATATTCATGAGTATTTTCTGGAGTTCTGTTGCATAATCATGTATCTCTTGAGCTAGTCTTTTAGATAAAATGATCTTATTGGTATGTTAAAGTGAATCTTTTTTGGATATGTTAATTTGGTTTGGAATTTGTTTGGCCTAAGGGGTTGAAATACTTCACTCCAAACTCTTCTGGCATTTAAGGTTTGAGTTGAGAAGTCTGTTGTAATTCTAAATGGTTTACCTTTATATTTTTTATTTTTCTCTGATTTTTAAAAATTTGTTTTTGATATTTAGTTGGCTATATGACAATACAATAAGGAAACATCTTCAGGTACTTATCACAATGTATGTGTTTGGACTTCTGGATTCTCATTTAGTTGTATGTTGAACTCTTTTCTCATATTTGGGAAATTTTCTGCTACAGTTTCTGTGAACATATTAATAACTCTATCTGTATTATTTTCTACCTATTCTGTAATTCCAGTTAGATTTAGGCTGGTCATTTTAATGTCATCTAGTAGCTGCTTGGTAGTATTTTCTTGTTCACTTATTTTTGGTTGCTTCTCTGAGTACTTCATAATTTGCCATTTTGTCCTCAATTCCAGATAAACTGTCTACACATTGGTCTTTTCTAAAATTTATAAATTCTATAGTTTTTAATTTCAGGTATTTCTGTTTGATATAATCTCAAGGATTTTATATCTTTGGTGAATTTATCATTAATGTTTTAAACTGATTTGTTCAGCTGTTCCAATTTTTTTTTTATTCTCTCCACCTACAATTTGGGCATTTAAACTTTTAATAAAATTTATTGGTACAATTGAAATATACATAATGATCACACTCATCGTATGGAATTTGCACCTGTACATGATATATCTTAATTCTTATTTTTTCCTATTTTCTCTATTTTCTTCCACCCTTCTTCCCCTCCTTCTTTATAAAACCTTTGTTTCTATTTTATCTTTCTTTTCTTGCTTTTTCTCTTTTCCCATTTTTCCTGTATCCATTCCACTTCTTAGTGCCCCTTCACATTTGAACTTTTTCTCCTTATTTCATATTATCTATTACATATTTTAGTCTTTTTTTACACTTTCAGTTTCTTACACCAGAGAAACAATATGATATTTATACATGCACGTCCTGTTTATTTCACTTACGAGTATGGTTAATAGATACATCCATATACCAGTAAATG
Organism: Heterocephalus glaber; assembly: GCF_000247695.1. The sequence goes on from NW_004624876.1 coordinate 2,316,863, forward strand.
TCTCAATTTCACCCTTCTTTGTGGCCGATTAGTACTCCATTGCATACAAAAACCTGGTCTTCTTTATCCATTCATCAGTTAATTGTCATTTGTGTTGTTTCCAAGATTTAGTTATTGCAAACTCTCCTGCTATGAACATGAGCCTATATCACTGTGGCCTGATGCTTTTAATTCTTTTAGGAAGAAACTGAGAAGTGGAATAGCTGGCCCAAATGGAACCTCTAGTCCAAGTTTTTTGAAGTATCTTCATATTGATTTTCACAGTGGTTGTACCAGTCTACCTTTCCACCAACAGTGGAAATGAGTTTCTTTTGCACCAAAACCCTGCCATCATGATATTGGTTGATTTCTTGATCTTAGTAATTTTTTCTGGAGTGAGATGGAATCTCAGCATTGTTTCAGTTTACATCTCTCAAATGACAAGTGATGTTGAATATATTTACCTATATTTAGATGCAACTTGTACTTCTTCATCTAAGAAATATATATTAGTTTCAGATGCCTATTTTTGGATTAGGTCATTAAATTGGGATTTTTATTTTGTCAGTTTTTTATATATTCTAGTTATTAGTGTTTTGTCTGATGAACAGCTGTCAAAAATATTCCCCACTCTGTGAGTTGTCTTTTGTTTATTTTTTTTTTGCTGTGCAAAGCTTTTTAACAAGATGTGATCCCAGTTGTTTATTTGTAATATGCCCTGTGCAATTGGGGTTTTGTTCATAAATCTTTGGCTATACCTGTGTCATCAAGATTTCTACCTATTCTTTCTTCCAGCATATTTAGTGTTTCTGTTTTAATATTTAGAACTTTGATCCATTGTGACTTTATTTTATTGCATGGTTTGAGACATGGGTTTAATTTTAGTCTTTGACATGTGGAAAGCCATTCTTTTTCCAGTACCTTTTATTAAAGAGGCTATCTTTCTTCCAGTGAAAGAGTGTGGCTTCTTTTGTCAAAGATAAGATGGCATTCCAGTATTTCTGGAATTTGTTCTGTATCTTCTCATCTGTTCCATTAATCCTTGAGCACTATGCTGTTTTTATCACAGTAGCTCTGCAGTATAATTTCAAGTCAGGGATTATAATGACCCTGGTTGGGCATTTTGAGCAATATCCGAAAACTTTTTGTTCAATTCCTCTTTAAGCCCATCTAGTTTCTTGATTTCTTCTGTAAATTTTTGTAGCATTCTACTACCTGATATTTGCCTTTCTGTCCATTTTTGTCCCCTTGATTTGCCTTGGGTGTATTCAGAAATCTTGTGGGTTTTCTGTTGCCTTGGTTTCTCATGTTCCTATGTGTATGTGTAGCCATTTTGCTTCTTTATGACCACCCCAAATATACACATACTAGCATACAGAGAAAACCAATTGTCAGCCACTATTATGTTACCTTGGCTACAGAAGTAAATTCAGTGGCAACAATGTCATCAAATGTCAACTGGAAATAGACAAGCCCTAGGAAAAACTTATGATCATCCCTTAACTAGAACAAAGAGGACTATGATTTTAGTGAAAATAGTCTGTAGTACTTCAGACTACTAATTTTTGCTGGATGTAGGCAGTAATACCAGAGTTCAAACATACCTCTAGACTGCCTTCTCCTACCTCAGGACTACCTCCTCTGCTGATTTCACTCAACAAACCTGGGCTCCCACAACAGAATACAGGTCCTGTGATCTTGGTGTTCTGATTTCAGGTGTTTCAGGGGAACTCAGGAGACACTTACTTAGCTTTCCATCTCCCTAAGCCTGTCCCCAAAGGCTGTCTCTCACTCATTCTCTGTGGTAGGACAACAGTTCATTCCTGAAGCAAACCTCTCCTCATGAGTGTTGGTGTCTTCTTCCATCTGGTTGGGTTGCTGGTTTCCACTTCTTCACCCCTGTGCTTTGGAGACCCCAGGCGCAGGGGCAGTGTTGGCTGGGAGTCGGGAGGAACATTTTTGTGTATTGATTGCCCATTTGAACTTCTTTTGATAAGTGTCTATTTATTTTAATTGCCCATTTTTAATTGGGTCTTTTGTATTAGGGATCTGATTTTTAAAATTCTTTATGTATCCTAGATATTTGTCCTCTCTCTGAGGATACCCACCAAAGACCCATTCCGATTCTATAGGTTGTCTATTGGCTTTATTGATTGCTGTATGGAAACTTTCATTTAGGGTAGTACCATTTTTTGATTCTTTCTATTATTTCTTCTGCAATCAGGGTTCTGTTCTGAATGTCCTACCTATTTCTTCAAGAGTTTTACCTTTTTTGTCATTGAGCAGATTTACTTCTGTTTTGATATCTAGCTTTTCAATCATTTTGATTTGGCTTTATTACAGTGTGATATATATGATTCTAATTCCATTTTTCCTACATGTGGCTACCAGTTTTCCCAGCAGCAATTGTTAAAGAGAGTGTCTTTGGCCAAGAATATATTCTTAGGGCCCTTTGAAAATAATCATGTGGCTAAAGGTGGATCAGACTATTTTTTTCTTCTTTATTACTGTGTTATGCATGTCTAATGTTTTTTGTGGCAATACAGTGGTGGTCTTATTAGTGTAGCTGTGAAGTCTGGGGCCATAAAACCTCCTGCTTTGCTCTTTTTTTACAGGATGTCTTTAGCTATTCTGGATTTCTTCTATTGCTATAAAAAATTTTGGATTTTTCTTCTATTTTTACAAAGAAAATTGTTTGTTTTAAGTTGCTTTGAATCTATATGTCATCTTGGTAATATGGCCATTTGACAACATTATTTCTGCTTTTTCAGGTCAAGGTCATGTCTGTCAATTTCCTGATGTACTCTTTAGTCTCTTTTTCATAGTATACTTTTCATTATAGAGGTCTTTTATTTCCTTTTTTAGGTTAATTGCTAAGTTTGAATTTTTTCAGTTATTGCAAATGGAATTGCTTTCCTGATTTGTTTCCTGGTGGTTCATTATAGGTGTACAGGCACACTACTCAGTTTTATGTGTTCATTTTCTATTTGACACTTTGAAATTTTTATTTATTAAATTTGAGTCTTCTGGTAGAACTTTTGTGTCTTCTATATAAACAATCATGTCATGTGCAAGTATGTATAATTTGACTTCTTTCTTTTTTCTTGCTACTTTTTCATTTCTTCCTTTTACCTGATTGCTCTGCTCAACATTTCATGTGAAATGTTTTTTCAGATCTGTTTCTTTATTAATATATTGTCAGTGTATAATGTTTACATTCCTTGTGGAATTTGGGAACACTTACATAAAACATGTTAATTCCTTTTTTCATCCCCTTTTAATTCACTCCCTCCCCCTCCACTTATCTCTTGACCCTTTCTTGTTTATTTGGTTGGCATGTGTTTGAGGTACATAAATTTTATTTAATTTTATGGATTATGTACATGTACATAACATGTCTTAATTTTTTTCATTCCCTTTCTCCTCTCTCCTCTCCCTCCATCTCTTGACCTCTTTCTCTTTCCAGATAGATCTATTTTCCTATGTCCTGTTATTTATCTCTTATTTTGTTCTTTGTTAATAATTTGGGATTTTTATATAATAGACACCATGTACTATTTAACATTGGATGTTTAATTTATTTCTTTTAACATTATGGTCTTTAGATGCATCCATTTTCCAACATATGACTCAAGTTTATCATTCTTTATGGCAAAATAGTACTCCACTGCATATAAATACCACATTTTCTTCATCAATTTATCTCTTGATAGATGTGTAGGCCACTTCCAAGATGTAGCTATTATGAATTGTGCTGCTGTAATAAATGGGTATATATGTATCATTGAAATGTGATGTCTTTAACTCTTTATGAAATATACCTACAAGATTAATAGCTGGTTCAAGTGAAATTTCTAGTTTCATTTTTGATGATTCTCTGTACTGATTTCCATTATGGTTATGCTAGTTTGCATTCCAAAGCAAAATCAATGAATCTATTGTTCAGTAGTGGTGAGAGTGGACATTTAGTATTATGTTGACAGGTGGTTCTTATAAATGCATTTATCAGTTTGAGATAATGCCCTTCTATACCTGTTCTCATTATAGTTGTTTTGATCATGAATGGATTTTTGCATTTTGTTAAAGGCTTTGTCTATATCTATTAAGATTATCGTGTGATTTTTTTACCCTTCTGTGTAATCCTTATAGCTGCTGTAAACTTTAACAACTTTTCTATGTAAAATGATTATATTGCATATAATTCTTCTAAATCATTATCAAAAGAGGAAGAAAGAAAACTTTACCTATGGAGTCTACCATATTACACAGGAGAAAATTACTCAGCTATTAATTAAGTAAATATGTCCAACTTGGTCTTGTAGCATGGATCTTGGCAATCTCAGGGGAAAGTAAAAGAAGCAAAGTTCATTTTACTTATAACTAGTTGTTGTCAATAATTCTAGACAGCACTAGAGCCATAGAATAACTGAAAATATGAGACTACTACTGACTCTTCAAATGTCCAGCTGAAATATATGACACCTGAAGACAGTTATATATTTAAAATCACTTTTATTTCTTCAGCTTATTTTGAAATTTTTCAATGAAAGGCAACTGACAACATAATTTTTTCTCTTGCTATGAATTATCAGAGTTTAGTCAAGAAATAGGAACAAATATGATTATTTTAAAGAGGATAAAATATGGGCAGTTGGTTGCATAGTTGTTATAAAACAAACACAAAAAAAGAAAAACGTAGTGAGAGATAGTTACTGAATGGAGAATCTAAATCAAAAGGATTTTAGCAAAAAGGTGACTTGTGCATGAAGGTAACAATTTAAAACCAGACATTGTAATTATCTGCATGGTATTCATAGTTCATGCATTTGATGGTTACATTTGAAGAAAACTGCCTTGCTTGCTGTAACATTAATCTCATTTCTCATTTGCACATTGGAGCTTGATTCCTTTAGGAACGGACATCTTGAGCTGCTCTGAAAATTTTGCCAAGTCTCATAATTAGTGACATCCATGTAAACAGAATCTTTGATGAGAAGACCCATGTTTCTGTGTTTTCATTCCCATAGGTGTTATGAACAAGGCCAACCCTGAGGAACACTGATATGGCCCCTGGAAATAACATGCCTAAATATATATCTCAGATGCAATTTTAAAAGAAAATATACATGAAATGTGAAAATGAACATAAATTTAAATTTATGTGTAAAGAGATATAGCTTTTCCCTTGAAGACCAGGGCCATTGCTCAGAAATTAAGGAGCAGCCTGAGTTTATTGATTTAGTCATGAAGTTTATGAGGGAAAGAGCTGCAGAACATTCACTTGATAGGTAATGACAAAGCAAGGGATACAGCATTTACTTATGATTCATGCAATGGACTGAGAGCCATGAAGTTGCAAAAATAACATGTCCCATGAGGCAGAAATTGGATATAAGACTATTGGTTTTCTGACTCTGACTGCAAAATAATGAAAGTGACCATAAGATTACCTCCTTCTGCCCTCTATCCTCCATGGGTCACTTTTAATGTCCTTTTCCCTGAGGCTGTAGATGAAGGGATTCAGCATAGGGGTGAAAATTGTGTACCCCAGTGAGGCCAATGGACTATTTCTAGGAGAATTTGATGCAGCAGATGCAAGGGAACCTCCAGTTGCTGTTCCATAAGTTAAGCAAACAACTGAGAGGTGAGACCCACATATGGAGAAGGCTTTATTCTTCCCACCTGTTGATGGGAGTCTCAGGATGGAAGAAAAATTTTATACTAGGAGAAAAAGATTCCTGAGAGAGGAAAAAAAACAGAGATGATGCCAACAAAATAAATGACTATGTTTTTAGTAAGAGTATCAGAACAGGCAAGATTAAGAAGTTGACAGGGGTCACAGAAGAAATTAGCAATTGCCAAATCTTGAAAGTAGGTAAAGAATAAGGCAATCAAATTATGCATCTGGGACATAAAAAGGCTGAACAAAAACGACACAAAAGCAAAGTATTCACAGAGACTAGGGTTCATGATGACCTTGTAATGCAGGGGTTAGCAGATAGCTACAAATCTGTCATAGAGCATCACTATCAGAAGCATGTCATACATAAAGACAAAGATGAGAAACAGACATCTGCATCAAGCAGCCCACATAGGAGATAACTGTACTCTGAGACAAGATGTTCACAATTATCTTTGGAACTGTGATAGAGATTAAGTAGATGTCAGAGAAGGGCAGGTTGAAGTGGAACAAGTACATGAGGATGTGGAGGGGTGTGTCAGAGATGATGATCAAAACAATAAGCAGTTTTCCAAGTACTGTGACTAAGCATATGGACAGGAGTAGACCGAAGAAAATGTGTTGCAGGTCAGGATTCTCTGAAAGAGACATGAGGTGGAATTCTGAGACCTGTGTTACATTCTGTGATTCTGCATTGTTGGACACCTGGGAGAAAGAAAAGAGGATTGGAAAAAAGAAAGATTAAGCACCATATATTAAATAATATTAAAATTTATTTTGACTGTTAACATTTAAAATGGCATGGAAGAACTAGAACTACATTATCTCCACACTAAAATTTGATGGTTCCCAATCAGAAAGCCTTGACAGTCGTCTTCTAGGGGGTTTCATTGTGTGTTTTTTGATTTCCTTCTTTTGTGAATGAAGCTCCCACTCAAAATTTATTCATATTTTGAATATCTTTAATATATAAGGTGTGTGCTTAACTTTAACAGACTTCAGGTTTTGGTAAATTTAAGTAAAATCCATAAGAATACTATTATCATGACCATAAATTTGGCATTTGTGTACACGTCACTGTTGATGATGAAACAAAACAATACAGTGTTATGAACACTTTTGAATTTGTTTTATGTTTAACATGTGTCAACACCATCTTACCTCAATAAAGTATCCTGGAAGGAAGACAGTACTTTGTCCCCCACTCCCGTATTCTATTGTGAGTGTCCTGGGAACACTGCTTTTTGGTTTTCCTGATTGGAAAACTCATTCATGTGTGACTAAGTAAATTAGAACTAGGTTAGATTGCAATGCCTAAGTTGGAGTCCCACCATTTTGATGCCATTTAATAGGTTTTCACATAACCACTTTCTTCTACAGGCATTACAATTCTCTAAACTAAATTACTTGAAGGTAAGTTAGATTTGTTGTTTGGTCTTCTCTTGCTATGAATAAATGAAAAAAATGCAAAAAAATAAGGGCAGAACATAAACTAAATATACATGGGAACTATATCACTTATAAAATGGAGAAAATTATGTAGCTTACAGTTATTGCAAAAAAGTTTAAACATGTTTCTAAATTTCACAGACTATAGTTCTGGCCCATTCATGAATATGCTCATGAATTTGTGTGATTTTTTTCACTTACCATTATTATCTCTAAGTACTTCTATTTTCCTTAAAATGACTCAAATTTATCCATTGTGGCAGCCTTATTGTTTTCATGTTGGACTTGTGTTTGCCTGGCTTTTATAGCATGATGAAGAGGAAAATTTAAAAGAGTGTAAATTTTCAATTTTGAAAATGAAAGCATTTGGTATATTTAGGATATAGAGAGTTTTAAAACACTATGAATTTAATTAACTCCACTGAAATGTGTTGTTAGAATTGATACAATGGTAAGTTTTTATGCACATTTTACTTCAACAAAAATGGAAATAAAAAACAGGGTGATGAAGTTTGAGGATGCTCTAAAAACATATCAAAGATATTCACTGTCTCCTCTTGTTACCTGTTAATATTAGGTATTCCTTACAGATTGTAATGACATTGACCAACTTGACTAATTATGTGCATTTAGCCTCTAGGGTAATATATTAGTAATCTTCTTGTGCCTTTTGCCCATAAGGTGGTGGTTTCAGTCAAGTTGTTTCCAACCTGAGTCTCCTCCTCCACAGTTGCATCCATGAGGAAGTCCTCATCTGACAACATATTCATATCCATCTCAGAGACAGAACCTGAGCCTTCACCAAGACCCTGGAGATTCATCAGAACTGCAGTCCTTGCTCATGACCCAGCAGAGAAAAAGCATACATCAGTTAGGGCAGAAGGAGCCTAGGGTTGTAGAAACGAATCTTGCAAGAATTTTTTTCTCATGATGAGCACAAACAAGGTAATTGTGAGTAACTAGATAGGAAGAGACCAATATGAAACTTTGTTTCTATAAGGAAAGTAAGCTTAATATTCCTAATTCTCCAAAATGAATGTAACTATTGTATTGTATTTTAAATACCCTAATAAAAAATGCTGGTGTGTATCTTAATAGTTGAGTTTTTGCCTTGCATATGGTAGGTACAGCAAGAAAACTGTATGAGAAAAAGACAAAATTTCTCTATTAAGTACTGAATAGAACTTTATTTGGTTCATACAAATTGGCTTAAGTTATGAAATACATTTATGTCTGGACTTCTATCCCTGTCAAGAGTGTCTATAAAACTAGTAACAGAAAAAGCTCTACTTTGAGTCTATGTCATATACACGGATTCTATAATTAAATAAAAAAATTTGATAGTCTATTATTTATTAAATTATAAATTTTTTAATCCAAAAGAAAATGCAGACAAGAGAAACCTCAGACTACAAGGGCTAAACAGCAAAGCTTATGGGAAGAAATGTCATGAAGTGTATTACAAAGATTATGAATCAAGTTATTAGATGTTTTCTTTATATTTCCATTTCAATAATTTTACTGTAAAATCGGTGTTATTCATCTATCTTTATACCAAATTCACATCTATCTCCACATTACGTTAAGCTTCCTGCTCATAATGATACCAATATCTCACAGTTGCCAAATTTTAGTGATACTTATATGCCAATCCATGAAGAAAAATAACAGTGCCAGTCAAGTGAGGACCATTAATGCATAGATAATATAAGCACACTGGCCAAAACAACTAAAGAAATTTTTAAAAAAAAATATAAAGAAAGCAGATGTCAAGGAAACTGGGTTATTACTAGAGAGTTCTCAACTATTAACAACCAAGTTCCTTACATTAAATAATTATTTCTCAACAGAGGCATGTTAGACATTTAGTTTTTCAGATTTATCCTTCCCAGACCCATTCCCGCCCATCTCTCAAAATGCACTACTAGGCATGAGTATAATGTTTTGTAGGCAGAGATTTACAGATAACCATCCAACTTTGGGCATAGAGCTGAATAATCTATTTAAACTTTTGTTACTGTGCACTGTCCATCAGGTCTTCTGGATCTGATGCTCACTCACTGTTCCACCCCCTATTACTGACTGGTCAGTTCCTGATCTATCAGCTACTGTCTGGTTTGCATTTGGCACCAGTAGTCTCTGTTGGGTGAAGGAATGCTGTGCAATAACTGCAAAAACATCCTCACTATCACTACTGGCATCTGACTCGGTTTCTTCAATGGGGGTGTCTGGCGTCCTGCCTGAAGACTGGGATTCATGGTCTTCTTCTCCTTCTCCCATATGACTCTTCTCATTTATGCTGTCTCCACTCAGTTGCAAATGAGTGAACGAGTCTTCCAGGGAAGTGCCTGCATCAGGGGGATGGTGTGGCAGGGCTGGTCTACTGCCCATCCACTGATGCCAGGGCCTCACAGCAGAAGACACTGGAGGCTGGACAGAGGGTCCACTCTGTGCTGACATGCTGTCTGCACCATTGACAGAGCTCTCGATTGCTAGGTTTACAGAATTTGCATCACATTCCAGCCTAAGTCCAGCTACTCCCTTATTTGGTATATCTGTTATGTCTCACTTAATCTTTCTGCAACGTCCATATTCGCTTCTCCTATATTGAACCATATTTTCAAGATCAGCAACATACAGAAGCCCAGAAATTAACATTTCAGTGTTCTTTTTAACTTTGGAAAAAGCATCTTCCAGCTCTCTACTAGTGTGCTCATCATACTGTCACCACCCATTTCTGTCTTCATAATATGCGTATTTGCCATTCCTTCTGCTTGCAGTCTTGAGTTCTTCTGGCAACAATAAGGTTGGGTTGTCAAGGAAATCCTCAGGAATTTCTTGATGACAAAGGGCACATTGCTTTCCAAGCCATGAAGCTCCTTTTACACACAGATAGCAGAAAACATGCTTACAGGGCAGAATGACTGGGTGAACACGTTTGCAGACAAATGGCACATTAACGGTCAGAGAAGATGAGGTATTAGCACAGGACTCGTCTGCTTTCTTGTTCGTGGGAAGCATGTTTATTGAGTGATCGTTTCCACCACAGCTAGCCATCATTTCTGTTGCAGATCTCACAGGTGCCCCCAACAAAAACAAAGCATCTTCTTGAACAGTAGTCAGCTAGCTGACAGCATTTTTCTTTCACTGGTCCTGCATTCTCTGTTCTCAGCCACAGCTGCGGCCACCATGTAACCTTTTCTCCTCAGCCTGGCAGTCTGCTGAAGTGAAAATTATTAATACATGTTTGATATATAATGAACACATTCCTCATGGGGAATCAAGACATATACATGTCACATATTAAGCTTTTTTAGATGCTCTTCTTTGGTCCTCCATACTCTCTACTTCCTTTCCTAGATACCCTTCTCATTTACCAAGAGTCTACTTACTTGTTTACTGTTTTCTTTTACTCTTTAAAATATTTATATGTCTGATTTCTCATAAGAGAGGGTATTTTTGAAAATAAGATATACAGGTCACCAACAGGTATGTAAAAATACTTTCAACATCACTGATTGTCAGTGCAATGCAAATTCATACCACAGGGAGATACTACTTCACACTTGTTAAACCATTCACCAAGAGATAAATGATAACAGGTGTTGATGAGGACTGCTAAATAGAACATTGAGCAGCATTAATAAAAGTATAAATTGATGTTGCCCTTAGGGAATCACTAGGAATTTTCATCAAAAGACATAGAACTGCCATGTAAGTCAAAATTCCCTCTGCTAGGACAGGAAGAAAAATGGCAGAGTGATGAATGCCAAGGGAACAGCTCCTCCAAGACCCAGTGCCCAGAGTCTGGAAATTGACAGCCAGGACAACCCAAAAAAGGGTGCAGAGGGCACTCAAGAATCACTCATGAGGAAACTGGCAGAGGAGAAGAAGAAAATAGGCCCCATTACTACAGAAGAAATAGATTACTGACACTACATCCTTGTTAAGGGGAAAGTATAAGAAGAAGAGATAACAAATATCAATATATATACACCAAATAATAGTGCAACCAACTATTTGAAGCAAAAATTAATGAACATGAGAAATCTAATAATCATGAACAAAATTGAAACGGGATAACAATATTCCACTGTCACAAATAGACAGATAATCTAGTCAAAAAATCAAAAAAGTAATATGAGAACTGAACAAAACTTATGAACAAATGTACTTAGCAGATATCTATAGCGTTCTAACCCAAAACATTAGAATACAAATTTTTCTCAGCTGTACATGGGACATTTTCCAAAGTAGACCACATAATAGCCCATAGAACATCCTCAGAAAATGCAAAGGAACTGAAATTATTACAGGCCTATTATTTGAGTAAACAATGAATCACAGATGAAATTTCAAAAACTAAATATTATCTACAATTAAATGATAATGCCGACACAACATACCACAACTTATGGGACTCAGACAAAGCAATCCTACAGGAAAATTTATAGCAGTGAATTGTCACATCAGGAAAACAAAGAAAGTTCAAATAAACAACCTAATGTTGGACCTCAAAATTTTAGAAAAAGAATAATAAGTTAAACCCAAAGCTCACAGAAGGGGGGCAATTATAAAGACCAGAGCAGAAATAAATGCTATTAAGACTAAGAAGACAGTAAAAAGAATCAATGAAACAAAGAGTTGGTTTTTTGAAAGATTAAAGAAAATTGATAAGCCTTTAGCCAATCTTATCAAAAAAGAAAAGCAAAATCTCAAATTCATGCAATTTGGAATGTAAAGGGTGAAAACACAATGGATCCATTGGAAATCCAGATGACCATTTATACCTACTTCAAGAACCTGTACTCTGATAAGATACAAAACACATAGTAAATGCACAGATTAACAGATACATGTGAATTACCAATGCTGAGTTAAGAAGTTGTAAAAAAAATCTAAATAACCCAGTATCAGTCAATGAAATATAAAACTATGCCACAAAGAAAAGCCCAGGTTGATGGCTTCACTGCTGACTTCTACGAGAAAATTAGAGAGGATCCATTGCTAGTTCTTTTCACACTCTTTAATGAAATAGAAAGAGAAATTCTACTCCCAAAATCATTTCTGGAAGCAAGTATTACCCTGGTACCAAAACCAGAAAAGAAGCCAACCAAAAAAGACAACCACTGGCCAACCTTCCTAATGAACATAAATGCAAAAATCCTCAATAAGACACTGGCAGACAGAATACAAAAATCATCAAGAAGGTTATATACAATAACCAAGAAGGATTCATCCCATGGATGCATGGATGTTTTTAAAAATGAAAATCAATGCATGTCATACACCATATTAACAGAGCCAAAGACAGAAAAAGCTATGATCATCTCAATAGATGCAGAAAAATCATTTGACAAAGTCCAACTCACATTCATGATAAAAACCCTAGAAAAATTGGAATAGACAGTTTTTATCTCAATCTGATAAAAACTGTCTTGAAAAACCAAGAGCCATCACAACGCTAAATGGTCAAAAAAATGCAAGTTATAACACTAAAATCAGAAACAAGAAAAGGATGTCCACTATCACCACTCATACTCAACATAGTTCTGGAAAAATTAGCCAGAAAAATTAGACACAAAAAAGAAATTTTAAAAAAGATAGGAAAGAAGTTAAATTATCATTATTTCCAGATGACATGATTCTTTCCATAGAACACCCCCAAAAATTCCACTAACAAAACTTCTAGATTTAACAACCAAATTTGGTAGCATAGTTGGATACAAAGTCAAAACTCAAAAATGATCATCCCTGTACATAAATAACAAATGAACTGAAAAAGAAATAAGGGAAACAACACCTTTCACAGTCACATTTAAAAATGAAATATTTGGAAATCAATCTATCAAAGGAAGTAAAGGACATATACACTGAACGTTATAGTACCCTGAAAAGGGAAATCAAAGTGAATATCAGATAATGGAAATACATCCCTTGCTTTTTGGGTAGGAAGAACCAACAAAGTGAAAATGACCATACTCCCAAAATTGATGTGCAGATGTAATACAAACTCAATCAAAATGTCATTAGGATACCTCACAGAATGAGAGAAAACATTCCTAAATTTTATTTGGAACCAGAAGAGACCTAGAATAGCAAAAGTAATTCTGAGCAACAAAGTCAAAGCAGGAATCATCACAATCCTTGACTTGAAAAATTACTACACAGCTACTGTGATAAAAAATCATGGTTCTGACAAGAATAAATCCAATGATCAATGGAAAATAGTAGAAGAGGCAGAAACTACACTAAACATACTCAGCCATTTTATCTTTGACAAGGGGCCAAACATGTTCACTGAAGTAAAGGCTGCCCCTTTAATAAGTGGTGCTGCAAAAACTGGCTTTCGACATGTTGAATACTAAAACTAGACTCATGTCTCTTACCATGCAAAAAACTAAAATGAAAGAGAATCAAAGATCTAAATATTAAAAAAACAAACACTAAATTCGCTGGAAGAGTGAATAGGTAGAAGTTTTGAGGGCATACGGGTAGACAAAAACTTTACCAACAAATCCAGACTACTTGGGAAATAGTGCAAAGAATCAACAACTGGAAAGTTATCCTATTAAAATTTTTTGCACTGCAAAATATAATCACCAACAGAGTGAAGAGACAACCCACAGAGTGGGAAAAATTTTAACCAGTAGTCCCTCACATAGAGGACTGCAGAGGACTGTAACATTGATTATGCCCAAAGTAGTCTGTGAAGAGTTAACCTCACAATTGACTTGTTTAAAAAAGTGAGCCCAGGTAAAGCCTGCATGGGGAGGTCAGAGTAACTCTCACACAAAGTCAATGCCCAAAATTAAAACTTCCAAACTAGAAGGACAATGTTCTAATTACAATAATATATTTTGTCTATTCTGTTCTAATTTGAGTATGTTTTGTCTTGTCCTTTATGAGCCTTGTTTACATTAATTTCCTTAGAAACCACACGCCACCTTTACCTCAACTGATTGTCAATAAAAGTCAGTGACTGGGACTATCCAGCACCTTTGTTCTTTGAACTTACATTGGTTGTCTGGGCACCGAATGTTCTCTTCCTAGTTCTGTCTTTTAGTGTATTTTTTCTCAGGCCTGTGTCACACATTGGACAGGTGGGGACTAGAGGTTTTCTGCTGGAGTCTCTTCCAGAAGACTAACACCTTAAACAAACAAATAATTGAAAAACATCAGACCCCTGAAATTTAAAGACCCAATCTACAGATGTGCATCTGTGATGAATACACACTTCTCAGATGAAGAAGTAGAAGTGGCAAATAAATATATGAAAAAAAAATCAACATCACTGGTCATTGAAGAGATGCAAATTAAAATAACAAGATTCCAGCTCATCCAAGAAAGAATGGCTAATATCAAGGCATACACCAACAACAAATGCTGGCCACTTGTGTGGAAAAAGGGACACTGCTCCATTGTTGGTGTGAGTGCATATTGGTGCAACCACAGTTGAAATCAATATGGAGATTCCTCAAAAACTAGGATTAGAGGTCCCAGTTGACCCAGCTCTTCCCTGTCTGGGTATTTTTCTCAAAGAATTAAAGGCAGCAAAGCACAGTGATACATGCATAGCCATGTTAACAGTGACACAGTTTGTAATAGCTCAATCTTGGAAACAACACAAATGCCTATCAACTGAAGAATGGATTAACAAGTGTTTTTTTTAACACAATGGTGTATTACTCATCCATTAAGAAAAATAAACTTGGGAATTTTATAGCTAAATGGATGTACCTTGAGACTATACTGTTAAGGGAAACAAATTGGACACATGTTTGTAAGTATCACACTGGCTCTCTGGTATGAGAAACTGAAAGTGTAAATAAAGACTAAAATGTTCAATAGATAATGTGAAATATTAAGAAATTGTACAAAAGGGAAGGGAAACTGGAAGAAATCTTTGTAAATAAGGAGGGGAGGGTGGGTTAAAGAAAGGGGAAGGGATTAGAAGAAAAAGAGGAATCACGATATGTGCAGGTACAAATTCCCTTTAATGAATGTGATTGTTAAGTATAATAAAAATTATGCCAGTAAAATTAATTGAAGTTAAACAAATAAAAACAAATTCCCTGTACAGTATGTTTATCCAAATCATCTGAAATCACTGTGTAAACTCTAGGGGCATTCTCATTATCCTAGCAGCATTAAAAATAATATCCAAGATATGGAATCAAATTATTTGCCATAAGATGAATGTATTAATGAATCTGCTATACACACTCAATCTAACACTAATCAGGCAAAAAAAAGACAGAAATCATAGGATTTGCAACAAATGGTTGAGCCTGTACAACACTATATTAAGAGAAACCAGACAGCCTTAGAAAGACAAACACCTTGTGAACACACATATGATATGTACAATTGTCAGATTCATGAAAACAGAGTAAAATTGTCATCAGAGGCTGTGGGAGAGGGAATTAAAGGACAAAAAATTTGTCAGGAGAAATAACTTTAAGAGATTTATTGGTAATTTGTGAGTTAATAACATTTAATTTTACATTTGTAAATCAAATTTAATAAGACTCAAATCTCCAGAATGTACTAAGGAATATTACAGATCAGGAGCAAAATTATACTTTACACTGTTGCAAAATGAGAAAATAACTCAAATGACATTTATACACAGAAATATAGAAAATGTAAGCACTGGAAAATATTTTTTAAAAATCCACAGATCATTCAAATAGAAATCACAATACCAACTACTTTACACTCAATAACAGTTAATGTTTTTAATAAAATATATAAAATATAAAGTACTAGCAAGGGTGTGAACATATTAGAAACTTTATGCATTATAATGTGAAATGTGTTGGGCTGTTCAAGATGTTACACATAAAACGACCTCATAATTCTGTAGTTATTACCCCTCCTAGATATATATTTAATAATTCAAAACAAGCATATGCACTTGCTGTTTAACAAGCAGGTTAGGTACTGAGAAAAATATTGCTGTTTTTTTCTGTCATTTTGGATATATCATAGAACATGGTTACTCAGACAAAAATGACTAGGATTTCACTAAGTAATATAATGTTACAGGAGCACTGGAGCACATGCAGTCAGTCATTGACTAAAGCATCATTATGCAACAGAGGACTGTACTAAAAAAAAAAAAAAAAAGAAATGTGAATGGCTATGCATTAGGGCATTATTCACATCATTGAAATCTCCATCAATGGATGAATGGATAAACAGATTGTGCATATATGTAATAGAATATTATTTATCTCTACAAAAGAGCAACTTCACATTAAATAAAAGTGTCTAAAAGAATGAGGAAAAGAAAAAATAAGAGAGCAAGGGAGGACATAAACACAGAAAGCATAAAAGAAATGTATATGTGATAAAGGAAATGAAGGAAAGACAAGGGCAAATGGGGAAAGAACAAATGTAAAAAGAAGAAAAAGAAAGGAGGAGAGGAAAAAGATAAGATTCTTAAAGACTACAGCAAAATCTTTAACCTAAGTATTATATTAATTATATAATTAATATAGTTAACCTAAAATAAGTTAACCTAAGTATTATATCACTACGAAGCAAATTAAAAACTGACATCCAAAGACAGATTTCAGCTTTCCTATTGACAGTCTAACCATTATTTGTTTTGTTTTGTTTTCTTTTGTTTTATCAAAAGTAGGATATCGGCTCAGGGTTTAGCTCAGTGGATTTGCCACCTGCTGCTCAATCATAAGGACCCGAGTTCGATCCCTGGTGCCAAAAAAAAGAGAAAAGGATAGCCAAAGTAGAAGTCAGTCTTTCCATTCAGAAATTATGTGAATGAAAGAAAACATCACAAAGGTACATTTTCAGGATTAAATGAATTCATGCATATAAAACAACAAGCATGGTCTTGATATGGTAAGAATGTTTATAATTTCCATCCTCTTTTATCTGGAAAATTATGATGAAGACTATTAACATTCGAGCAAATAGTTTTGGAGGAAATCATGTCAGCACTTGATATAACTTGTTTCATCATGTTGGGTTTCAGAAATGTCTAAGAAATCTAACTAAACTGGAAAATATAGACAACATGCATAGGAATGACAAGTATAAAGTGAACTTCTTTGGTAGCTGTTGAGGAGAAAGAACCAAAAAATATTTTTAAAAATGTCTTAGGAGCTTTGGGAATACAAGAAATTAAGCATGTCATTTAGAGGGAAAAAAAGTCAGGGCATTAAAATTCACACCATTTGCCTTGGAATTTCTAACATGCACATAGTTCAGAAAATACTGCTCCATGATGGACAAGAGGCTGCTCTGCTGAGGAGTCCTCCCAGGACCCCTTCACACCCTTGTTCCACAGGGTGTAGATGAACAGGTTGAGCATAGGAGGTCACCACAGTGTATGTCACAGAGGGCCTCATGCTACTGTGAGAATGGGTCACTGCAGAGCTGAGGTACAGCCCAAGTGCTTTTCCATAGAACAAGGAGACCACATAGAGGTGAGAACCACAGGTGGAAAATGATATACCTGCTTGCACTGAAGGACATCCTCATTAAAGAGGATATGATTTGAGAGTAAGAGAAGAGGATCCCAGTGACATGAAACACATCCAGCAAGGCAGTTACCTCATAGACAAAGATGTTATTAATGAATGTGTCAGAAGTGGTCACTTTAAGAACCTGAGGTAGTTCGTGGAAGAAGTTAGAGATGTCTGTGCCTGTAGAGAAAATGAGCTGCATCATTAGGAAAATTTGAATCAGAGACACAGAAAATGATAACCCAGGACATCAAAACCAGGAGGCTACAGAATCAGGAGTTCATAATGATCATGTATTTCAGGGGGGGAGACAGATGGCCACAAAGCTGTCACAGGCCATCATGGTGAGAAGATCATCCATTAAAAAATACCTTTAAAAATACACCTGAGTGAGGAACTCCCTGTAGGAGACATCTTTGCTCTGTGCCTGGATGTTCACCAGCATTTGGAGCCTGAGGAAGAGATAAAACAAATGTCCACAAAGGACAAGTTGGAGAGAAAGAAGTACATGGGGGTGTGGAGTTGGGAGTCAGAGGTGAAGGCCAGGACAATGAGAAGGATCCTGAGCAATGTGACCAGGTACATGGGCAGGAAGAGTCCAAAGAAGACAGGTTGCAATTCAGGATCCTCTGAGAGACCCAGGAGGAGGAATTGTGATGATCCACTGTGGTTTTTAACTTCCATGTCACTGATTTATCTTCAGGGGAAGGGGGGAATTGTGATGTTAATGAACATCCACCTGAACCCTCACTTAGCTTCCACTTTATGATAACACCTGTGGATGGGTAATCTTCATCCTGTATTATCTTCAGACAGTAGTTGTGGTTCATCTAGAAATATCAGAGCTCATTTTCCTTTTAATGTGTACAATCATCATCAAGACCTTTAATATAGCACAAATATATAATTTTTTATATCCCTGACTCACATCTTTAATATTTTCTAGAAAATAAAAAGATTTAAGTTTTGGCTCCCTTATTTTATTTTCTCTTTTGTAGTGTTATTTTTTCAGCACTTGGTTTACTTTACTTAATATGTATTATTCTAGTTCATCCATATTGAGTGTTTTAGCGTGCTCTTGTACAGTAAGGTGAGTTTAGATAACAATTATCTACTGTGTATTTTAAATAACGGGAAGAAAAGTATTTAAACTTTTCATCCTAAAAAATGGTATTTGAGAAAACAAACATGCTTAAAATCTTTCAAACATTATGCAATGTTTATTTGTGTCAAAACATAACACAGCCCAGCCTAGCAGGTACTGCCCAGTGCCCACCTCGCCTAGCCCTTTTCCTACTCTCAGACTGAGCCCATTCAGTGAGATATTCACAGAAGATAGGCTCCTCAGTTCAGGGCAATAAGGAAGGTGTAAGTCAGAGTTAGGATGGGCAAGGACTAGGAACACTGACGAACAAGGGCTCAGTCCATCTCAAGACCTGCAACCAGACATTCAGGTATCTGTGGAATGATGAGATCAGGTTGTAACTAGTGTGAACTGAGGGAGGAGGAAAGACACTAGAGTGGAGGCATGGTAGGCGTTCTCCTACTGCCCCACCAAAATGCATCCAAGCTTAGTGCATGTGTAGCATTCCCCTCCCAATAAGGTGCTTTGAAGCCATGCTGTCTCCATTTCACTGTCCAGCAAAACCTGATGAGTTCAGTGCCTCTCTTTGGCCCCCAAATGCTACTGAATTCCTACCAGATGGGCTGTCCTCAACTGAGACTGAAATGCCACTAAAGTCATGGGCTGCCTGCACTACTGGGGAGGTGTGCTGAGAAATTTGGGTGCAGGTGGAGAGCTGAGAATGAGGAGTGAATGAGAAGGTGAGACAATGGCCTTGCCCAAAGAAGTATGGAGGAAGTGCACACAAGTGACAGCAGCGATTCTCAGGGAGGGAAGGGACAGAGACTGAACAAACCCTCCTGAGATCAGTAGATGACTGGGGTCTCCCTCACCCCTGAGGTCCCCTCCCCCCTTTGAGAAGACCATCAAAGTTGTCTGCTCATGAGACAGAGGTAAAAACAGCTGGCCAGTCAGGGGCCAAGAATGCAGCTGTAATCTGACAGAGCTCTGCTTCAAGTGAAAATAGAACCCAGAAAACTCCTCACTCACCAGTAGACAAGAGAACAAAGCACTAGAGGAGAACCAACTGAAGCATAAGTAAACACCTTGCAATTCTTAGACCTAACCAGAGAGAACTTCACTTTAGCCTCCTGCAAATTATATAAGAAAAGAACTTTCCATCTTTGAACTAAGAAAGAACAGTGGTTGAATTCTGAAATAATTATAAAAAGGACTGAAAGAATTTTTACCTGTTTATGTATGTGCGTGTGTTTTTCATTTCTTTCTTTTTCGATTTTATTTCTAGTATATCTGTGTAAGTTGTTAGTATATGTGAAATGCAAATTAGAATTAATTAGTGTTTCATTTTAGATAATATATTTCAGGGTCATGTCAGGTTAACTGCCACCAAAATTGTGCGGAGGATTCAAACACAAGCTTCCTATTAGCAAGCTCATTGGTCTGGCCTTCTTAGCGATTCCTTCAGTCTCCTACTGTACTTTCCTCCTCTTTTTCCCTTTTCCTTGCCCCCACAAATAATCCCCCAAAGACCTATTCCCCCATTCAAGATTTAAAAATACCTCCGGGGATTTAGCTCAATGGTTCTGCCGCCTGCCTTGCATGCACAACGGGCTGAGATCAATCCCAGGCACCAAAAAAATAAAATAAATAAATAAAATAAAATAAAATAAAATAAAATAAAATAAAATAAAATAAAATAAAAATAAAAATATAAATACCAGCAAAGTCCCTACCTTTTCTCTTTCCTTCATTTGCTTTTATCTTTCTTTTCTCAATACCTGAGTTTTTGTTATTTTCATTAACATATGTTTGTGATCCATAACAATTATGTTCATCTTGGAGAATTGGTCCATATTTGCATCACATTTAATCATTTTACTTCCCTTTTCCCTCCTTTCCCCCTTCTTCTTCCCCATGACAGATTACTTACATCTCTCCCAATCTACATCCCTGTATCCTATCATCTGTATTTTATTTGATCATTACATTGTACATATTTTTGTTTTCTCTTGTAAGAGAAACCATGTTATATTTAACCCTCTGTGTCTCATCATTTTTCACTCAGCTTTATGCTCTCAAAGCACATCAATTTTCCACAAATGATTCAATTTTATTCTTCTTATGGATCAGTAGTGCTCTATTGTGTATAAATATGACTTGTTTATCCTCTTATCATTAGATATAGGCCACTTCCAAGATTTATGTAGTATGATTTGTGCTGCTATAAACTATGGACACATGTAACCCTGTGTAAAACTTGAAGACATTGTTTATAGGCAAGAACTTTCTAATCAGAATACAAATTGACAAGAATTAACACCAAGAATAAATAAATAATATTATATGATTTAAAAACTTTCTACCCAGCAAAAAAACAGAATAAGAAACAATATACAGAATGGACAATAATTTTGCCACTACCTCTCAGGCAAAAGACTAATATCTAAAATATATTTTAAAAATGACATTAGAGAACGAACTGCCCTAATAAAAGACCTGATTAAAAATGGGCAATTGAGATGAAGAGATATTTCTCAAAAGAAGTACAAATGGTCAAAAAGTACACAAACATGTTCATGTGAGAAATGAAACTTGAAAAGTACCATGAGTCCATCTTATTCCAGAAAGTCTAGTTCTCATTAAGAAATAATAAAGAAACATGCAATGCAGTGTAGGGAGACCTACATTGTTGGAGAGAATGTAAACTAGTTAAATCACTATGGAAATCAGTAAACTAAAAATTAATATAAATCTAAATGTAAAAATTCCATATGACCCATATACCTCTATATATCTCTTTTGGGTGTCTTCACTAATTTGTCAACTATATCAGTCCTTTTCTTCTGCCTCATTCCTTCCTTTCTTTTTACATCCCAGCTTATTTATCTTTAAAAATATTTCATTGTCTATGTTTTAATACAATTAAAATAAATTTTCATTATGTGACCTCAAATGTCAATATTTTAATTGTGAATATTTGAATTACAATATAGAGTGCTGCATAGTTGCATATTTATTTAGCTTATCCCTCCCTCATTTTGTGTGAAATCTGTGCAAGGAATACTAATGCACAGAAATCTAACACGTTGCAGAATTCCTATCCTGACCCTCTCAGAAGATCAAGAATGACAACCTGTCCTCTTGGAACTGTTCCTGTCCATGTGCCAGGTCACATCCTGTGAAACCTGCTCATCATCCTGGCCATCAACTGTGACTACCACCTCCAAACTCCCTTACTTCTTTCCTTTCAATTTGTCCATTGTTGCCATCTGTTTCATCTCCATTACAGTCCCAGAGATGACTGTGGACATCAAAACTCAGAGCAGAGTCATCTCCTATGTAGACTTCTTGACACAGATGCATCTTCTGATTTTTGGATGTAGGAATGACATGCTACTGAGTGGTGTGCCTGTGATTACTCTGTGGCCATCTGTCACTCACTGAGAACCCAGGCATACTGATCCAATGTCTATGTGTCTTGTTGTTTTTGGCATTATTTTACCTTAGCCTTTTGCACTCTCAGTTGCAAAATTAAATTTGCTTACATATTATCTGCTTCGAGGAGGGGAAAATTGCTAATTTCTTCTGTAACCCTTCTCAAGTATGTAATATTGCCTGTTCTGATGTCATAACCAATGAGATAGTAGTGTATTTCTTTCTACATTATTTGGTCATTCTCCCAACTCAGATGTATTCTTTTCATACTAAACATTCTTTTCTCCATGCTGAAAACCTCATCACTAAGTGGAAGGCATAAAGCCTTTTCAATCTCTTGGACTTACTTACTGTTTATTGTTTGCTTGTTTGTTGGAAGAGGCACTGGAATATGCCTAAGTTCAGTGGTATCATATTCTCCTGGAACAGGTGAGTTATCTCATGACTGATACAGTGGGCATTTCTATGCTGAATCCCTTTAGCTACTGCTGAGGAACAAAGACATCAGTGGTTCCTTGAATATGGTCCAGGAAAATGCAGTTCAATCTTAGGTCCTTCCAGATACACTTGGAACATAGGATCTAAAAAATAGCAAAACTCAAAACTTAGAGTTGAAAGTACTGACTTCCTGGTCACAGAAATTTTGAATTTTATGGTTTTAATTCTTCATCATGATTCATAGTCAAATGGTGGCTGGAAGAATTTGAGTAGAGAATTTGAACATTTTCAAATGGGTGAAAAGTGTCAGTTTGGGATGATAGAAAATATCTGCAGATAGATGATAATGATGCTTACCCAAAAGTTCATTAAAAATAATACCAACAAACTTTCCACTTAAAGAGAATAATGGTATATTTTTTGTAGATTTTAACACAATTTTTTTAAAAACATAATGGATAATTTTTTTAAAACATGAATAACAAGAAAAAGCATATAGTATGCCTTACCTTCCTCTTGAGATGGAGGGTACACATCTTTTGTGAACTGCACAGTGTCTTCTTCCTCTTCTTTTCATTTTAAATGGTCCTTAAGGATTAAGCTCTAATGGACCAATGTGGGTAAATGTGAGTTGGGGCCAGCAAGCATCCAAGATGGTATAAAGTAAATGATCATCCTCACTCTCCAGCTTTTCATTTTGAAGTGTGCAGACCTGTGTATAACATATCAGTTTATCTTTCTTCCATGGTTTTCTGCAACAGGAAACTCCTGTCTGTTGTTATATTCATTTCAGTACAAGGTATAGACCTTAAGCCTTCATTGACCGTCGTTCGGTTGTGGGGTGTTGGTTCCACAGTATTAACCATGACCCAGAAGAGACACAAAGGAACCAGAAAGTCCTGAGGGATAGGAAGAATGGAGGAATGTTTCATGGAACTATTGTGTCCCCATCTTGAGGACAAACATTATGTTTAGATAGTGAGATGGGAGGATGTTAAAGTTCAAAATATCAGGCACCAGTTTTGTGAAGTTTATATATTTGCTTACAATGAGATTCCCAAAAGTCTCATTCAAAGTTTTTATTTCTACTTACACTGGTCCTACTTTTCATATAGACATCATATCCACACTGAGTAGTTTGTCATTTTATGAAACAAGCATTTTTTCCTACCTCATTTTAACTCTACCTTGACTCAAATCTATCATAATCTTCACAAGTATTTGATGGCCTCAGTCATTGTATCATGATCATCCCAGTGCTAAATACTTTATCTATAGCTTGAGCAATAGGGGCATTAAAAGTATTCACAGCAGAACAGTCTAATTTTAGATCTGAGACACATTTCAATGCAGTGTCACATGAGAAACCTAAATTGTAAATAATTTAAAAGAAAAAAATTAAAGAAATAACATAAGAAATAGGTAGGTAGACTTTGTGGAGATAAAAAAGGGATTTGGGATGGGGAGAGCTCAAGGCAGGTGGGGAAGTAAAACTCATTTTAAAGCAAAATGCCTTTAATTTCTCATCTTGTTTGATAGTAGAATTGTGGTAGCTAGTATTGTTGTTAAATAAAAATGGGAGGGTTAAATAATGAATAGATAGTTTGAGTTTGGAAGATGAACATTTTCTAGAGTTTGATGTTGGTCATGGTTACTCTACAATGTGAGTGTAATTAATGGCATGAAATTGTATGCTTGACACTTTTGTAAGTTATAAACTCTTCTTTGAAATTTAAATTTTGCCATAATAAAATGACAACAAATATCAAATGAATTCTTAAAAATGGAAGAAATGATAGTAATAATATGCTTTGTGCTCTATGGGGACAGAGCCCCAAAAAGTTTGTGGAAATTCATTTCTGTTTTTCTTCTTCCCCAATTAATAGCACTATGTCATAAGAGTTTGTGACAACCTGAGCCAATTTGGCTAATTGTGACCTCTGTGCATTTAGCTTCCAAGGTCATATAATAAATAGTAATCAACCCAGCCCTGCAGCTCTTCAGTTTGAGGTCTCTGTTGAACCTGGTTTCATATGAGTCCCCTTCTCCATGGATTTTCTGCACTGGGAAGCTCCCATCAGAGATGCATTGACATCAACCCGGAGGACAGGACCAGCATCCACACTTCATGCCAGGCAGTAAATGAATGCCATATTCATGCTCCTTGATCATGAATAATCCCAGCCTCAGTGCTGATCAGTAAGTGCTGAGGCAGGTGAAGGTTGGAGGAAGTACTGTCTGGAGCTTTGTTTCCCACTAATCAGGACAAGCACAGAATTTGTGTAGGATGATGGGAGGACAATATTGTGAAAATGTCAGATATGAGAGCTGTGAATTTTATGATCTGGGTTGTAGATTCAAATTTTTACTTTCCTCTCAGAGTAGTTCTACTTCCTAAAAATAATCCATCGGCAATAGTAGCAAGGAGATCCAATTAAACTATTTCCTATGCACTCCAGAACATTTGGGAAGGTGATGATGCTGATGAGGGACAGGATGAGGAATATGTTCATTACATTATTGATAGAATCCTGATTGTCTGGTGCTGATATCTGTGTTCCTTGTTGACTGGATCAATTCATCTGTATAGTCTTCCCAGGTTATAAATGCCCCATTATATTTATTTTACAAAAAAGACAGTGGAGGGGCTGGGGATTTAGCTCAGTGGTTCTGGTGCCTGCCTCATAAGCGCAAGATACTGAGTTCGATCCCTGGTACCAAAAAAAAAAAAATACAGTGGTACAACACTTTAATCTAACTTGTGCTGTATATTTAGTTAGCAAACACTAAAGTTATCTGGGAACTAGAGTAAGAGGAAGAGGGGATAAAAAGGGATTAACAAGCTGTATTTTTTATCTGTACAAACTCACCAAGAGGATTGTAAAATGCATGTGCTGCAAAAATTTATTCAAAACAAAATAATAAAATAAAATAAATAAAATTAGTGGTCTAGAGATAGGAACCTGGTTAGGACAATCTTATCTGGTGGTCACATTGACATCTCAGTCATTTCACCTTCCTGTGACTCTGGAATGAGAATCTTTGTTTCCTAAATTCTTCCTTGAGGAGTTTCTGGTCAATGACAGGGCAGATCAGTAGGTGACAACCATTACAACAATCATAGAAAGGACTGAGTTCACAGAAAATATGAGATAGAATGCACATTCATTCAGCATGGACTTCAGTCTTTCTTCCTCTCTAGGATAAACTTGCAGCTGTCCACATCTACTTTCATTCATGTAATGAATCTGAAATCTGAAAATGATACTTAACAACAGGTCTTGATTTTGTCACTGCTCAGAAAATGGAAGAATTTAGAGACCTGAAAGTGATGTCTGATTATGATGTCCTACCTCTGTTTAAACTTCCTGATGGTAGTAAAACAAAAACAGATTAGTGAATCCTATCAAGAGATTGAAAATATAATTTTAAATCTTGATCATTGAACCTATCACTTCTGTAAAATAGAGCAGGTGCCATGGCCTTCTTGGCTGAAGGGGCCATGGAGGAAGAAAGGTGGGGAATGAAAGAAAGACAAAGAGATAAAAAAAAGCTGAGGACAGGTGGAGCCTTCCTCCTGATGGAAGAAAAGTACTGTCTGGTAACTGGAACATATTTTTTATAATGGTGCAGATAAGGAAAGCTCAGAGGGGTAAATAGGGCTGGTGTATAACTGAAAGCTGGAGAGTCACTAAGGTCTGCAGAACATCATGCTTTGATGGTTTTATGGGGAATGGACAGGGAGCAGGCCATGTCTACAGTGTTGCACTCTCAGCAAGCAGGCTGTTAGTATCTCTACGACTCAGTATTGACATCTGAGCTGATTACTACTTGAGACAAGTGCATTAAGGAAGGATTGAACAGGTGATGGTTGCTGCCTATATGATTAATATGTGAGGAAAGCATGAAATCAGAGCAAAAATTAAATATGATTCATAATAAAGATAAAATTAATCATCGTGCTTTTCAAGAAAAATATGCTACAAACTGAAGTTTTGTATGCTTACTTCTTTAGATGGCATGGGTTTTGTCTTGTATAAGAATATGCTGTGTATTTGGGGAGGAATAATTAACTCATTAATTTCTGATTCTGCAGAGCCTATAACATCTCTGGCATGGAGAAAATATCAAAAATAAAAATGGGTGTTAATCAGTGACTAGTAGGTTGACCAGAGTTAGTGTGGCATCTAAGTATTTGGTGCTTTCCTGTCTGCATTTTTATCCCTTTCATTAATGATCCAATAAATTAGAAATTAGATAAAATAGCTCTTTGGGAATATGTCATGAATATGGGTCCAATAGTTCTATTTAACTGTAGCAACTTAAATTTACTCAAAGAATGTATCAGTGTTTCATGGGTACCAAAAAGAAAAAGACCTCCAATGTGAAGCATGAGCTAAACTTAAGCCTTGCACTAAGACCTATTAATGTTTTCACATTACTTGATGGTCCCAAAGACCTTTAACAATTTTAATCACCATCAAACTCACCATTTCCTTAACGGAAAAATGCTTTATAAAATATGACCCACATGACCAAATATGTATTCATTTCTAAATTTAGATTATGTGGCACACATATTCTTGGAGTGAAACTAACTATTTTCATTAGGCAATATGAAAACACAGAGGAATGATTAATAAACATTCAGCCTTTGGTAGCAGGGCAATTGTTCAGGACTAATATAGTTATTTCTTCAGTTCCATCCCAGATGATTGTCTCTTCTACTGGAATCAAATAAAAAAAAAATATATATATATATATATATATATATATATATATTTAATGTATAATGAAAGTTTTTGTTAAATTTTTTTGGAAACATCATTTCTACCTGGGCCTCAGAATAAAAATATTGGAAGGATTGTCCTAGTAAACTTTCCAATTAAATCATGGCTCACCTCCTAGTAATGTCACTTGTCATCTAACTCACTTGAGGTATCTGTATGCACTGCACACAAACAAAAGTCCACAAATTAATGTGAAGTATAATATTATTGTGGCAATAGAAGTTATATACTACTAAAATGAGATTTAGACATTTTTCATGTAAGTCCTTAAGAAAAGGTTTTATAGATACAATAATCAATATTAATATGGAGAGAATAACAGGAAAATCTACCCACAAATTCCTAACAATAGTTGCCTTTGGGGACATGCTCTACAGAGAATAGTGTCATGCAGAGATATCAAGAACCAAAAATTCACAGATTATAATTAAAATCAAAGTCAAATTTTGAATATGAAGTAAATATCATACAATATTCACATTGTAATATAGATAGTATGCATGATTGATAGTAAAACAGTTAATATTAATAAATTTTAAAAACACATTCTAATGGCAGGAAATACATTTGGGCAGTTATTCTCAATACTGATGTAAGAAAGAACCACAAAGAAATTCACATGCAGACATTCTGATCCAACTTGTGATTTTAGGTCAGAGTATCTGTATATATCAATATTTTACATGGTAAGTATATTGATAAATTGGACAGGCAAACTTTAATCTGTGCAATTAAACAATCCTTTAAAGTATTCATAAAATAATTGTATAAGTTAGATAATTTTGGGATCATATTACAACTGGTGAAACAGATGTATTCATTCACTTTTCTGGGCTTTACTGTTTGGTATTGTTTCCAACTTATATCATAGAACTGTCAAAATATACACTTGTTTTCATATCTTGTATTTTTATGATTAACTGTCAATATTAACTGAATATTCCAAAAATATGATCTAAGCTTTTGTAAGCATTTTACTAATATTCAAATTATTGGAATATCAGGTCTTGATTTTGATAGAATTATGTATGGTATATTTGAGTGCTTCTTGATTTCCTTCATAAATACTTTTCTTAAAGAGGAAAAGCTATTACTTATTTTTAATTTGAATTAAAATAGCCTTTATTTTAATGAGATCATGAACTTCTTGTCTCCTATGTTCTTGGTCTTGTGATATTGCTCAGTCAATTATTCCTAAATTGGGTGTGTGCAAGAGGAGATGAGTAATATGGAATAAATAATGGAAGATTTATAAAGCATTTATTCAGTACAAGTGAAAAACTTAACTAAGGATGTAGAACATGGGAAATTCTGTACTTGTGAATATGCAAGTATAAAACCCATACAGTGTGATGCACGCCTACTTATTTATATTTTTCATGCTTTTTTTCAGGAGATGTCTAGACAATACAGATAACTGGAATTTAACAGCTATGTTAGAATTCCATCTCACTAATCTCTCAGAGGATCCAGAGCTTCAGCCCATCCTCTTTTTGCTCTTCCTCTCCATGTACCTGGTCACAGTGCTTGGAAACCTACTCATCATCCTGGCTGTCAGTTTAGTCCCAACTCCACACCCCCATGTACTTCTTCCTCTCCAACTTGTCTTTTAATGACATTTGTTTCATCTCCACCACTGTCCCAAAGATGATTGTGGATGCCCTAACTCACAAGAGTGTCATCTCCTTTGTGGACTGCCTGACACAAATGTCTCTACTTATTCTTTTTGTGTGTATGGATTACATGCTTTTGACTGTGATGGCTTATGATAGATTTGTGGCCATATGTCAACCCCTGCAATATTCCTTTATTATGAACTCTTGCCTCTGTGTCTTCTTAGTTTTTGCATCATTTTTATTTAGCCTTATGGACTCACAACTGCATAATATAATTGTCTTAACATTCACTTACTTCCAGGATGTTTCAATTCCCAGCTTCATCTGTGAACCTACTCAAATTCTTAAACTGGATTGTACTGAAAACTTTACCAAAAAAAGATCACTTATTTCATTGGTGCAATATTTGGATTTTTTCCCATCTCAGTAATACTATTCTCTTACTATAAAATTGTTTTCTCCATTCTCAGAATGCCATCATCAAGTGGGAAATATAAAGCTTTCTCCACCTGTGGGTCTCACCTGTCAGTTGTTTGTTTATTTTATGGAACAAGCATTGATATGTACCTTGAATCTACTGTAGCACATTCTCCCAGAAAGAGCATGATGTCTTCCATAATGTACACTATTGTGACTCCTATGCCGAATCCCTTCACCTATAGCCTGAGGAATAAGGACATTAAAAATACCCTAAGAAGGCTCTACAGCAGAAAATTCTAGTATCAGCACCTGAGGAAACAAAACAGAAATTACATGGAAAGAGATCAGTAACAAAAATCTAGTTATATAAAATCTACCTACTGGACATTATTTTGTAGCTTCATTACTTTAATTTCTCAGAATATTTTATATCAGAATGGTATATGAAAGGTTTAGGACAATAGAAGAGTACAGTGTGATTAAAAAATAAGAACCAAGATATATCATGTAAAGGTACAAATTCCAATAGGTGAATGTCATCGTATTGTATACCTAAAGTTTACTGATAAACAATAAATTAAAAAATTAATATGCAATTTTAGTTTTGGAGAATAAACATTCTAGGATATGCATAATTGTTATGCATATCAATAGGGATGCACTTAATGATACTGAATAAATGTATAAATGCTAATATATATATAATATTCACCACAAAAAGGTAACTTTCTTTTGTTAAAAAGAAATGGTAAAATAGTAACTTTCTTTTGTTAAAAAACACAAATCAAGTGAATAGCAGACATAAGCTTCTTAGTAAATACATAAACATACCTAAACCATGTAAACATTCTTTTTCTGATCTTTTCCTTCCTCAATTAACTTTAAGAATTATTTAATGATTCAGTTGAATGAAACATTTAATTAACTATGTCTGCTGGGCATTGATCCTTTAAAGTAATGTAACAGTAACTGAGCAACCTATGTCTACAGCCCTTCAATGGCTCCATACCTCTGTCTCAGCTTCTTAGGACTTGTGGAGGAAGGCTTTTGATTGCACAGGGAAAGACTCTTATTTGACATGGTATACATGGAAATGCTAAGGAAGGAGCTGAGCCTTCACTGGACTCTTGATGGGGAGTGAAATATTGATTTTTCATTTCCTTGTTCATGACACAGGCAAAATGATGAGTAACGCAGTAAGTGTGAATGAGACTAAAGATGGTGGAAAGACTGTCTAATGCATTATTGCATAATCATGAAGACAAACATGACAATAATAATAAATAATTAAAAGGACACCAATGTGCAGTATTTCAGCTAAATGCACAATGAAGTGTTGGGTTTTGGGGTCCATATGGCAAAATTATCCTTAACCAAAATCATTTCTTGTCCTGGGACCTTGGATCTATTTCCCATAGACATCAAGTCCATTATCCCAGAAAAATATGTTCCTGTAGTATGATTTCTTAGAC
This sequence comes from Heterocephalus glaber, assembly GCF_000247695.1. The sequence continues at coordinate 2,347,722 of NW_004624876.1, forward strand.
TCCTACCATTTTATTAATGTGATTAAGAAAATTAAAATGAGCAAAATAATGAGAGCAGGTACCACTTTACAGATATCTCCACATGCCAGGTTTTGATTTTGCATCATGTACAGTTTGCTCCATTTTATCTGCACAGCCCCACATTGTTATTGTTTTATAGAAAGAGAAGTAGGCCAGCACTTTTGTAACTTCTAGTATGCTTTAGTTAGAATAACACTTTTTGAAAGTTTATCTGTTTGAGGAAAGACACTGGATATTTTTACTGGAGACTCATAGCATAGATGTGCATCATCAATACAACCAGCCACTTCAAGTCCCTATCACTACAGGAAGCAACTTTCTGTTCACTGTGCTCTTCATGGTGGGAGTTTGGGCTGCTCACACAGAAGAATGGGGGGTGGCACCTGCTCTGTCTATTATATGAAGGATTGCTCTGCACTACAGCGAATAATAAGAAGAACATGTAGGTGGTCATTTACAACAAATCACTCTCTTAGTGGTAATTCTTATGACTATGGGCTAAGTAATTTCATCTCATAAAGGGAATGATATTTCTATCTCATTACAGGAGACTGTGCTCTGGGATGGGAATCAGAAAAATGAACATCTTTGTTTTTGGTCCATCTCTGCTTCTCTATTCTCAATGTATGTAAATGTTTCCATCTCTCTGTTCTCATATTCATTGATGGAAATGGGGACAATAACTTTTCCAAAATGTATGTGTCATGTAGTCTGTGTGGAATATTATGAACACTGGGGCACTGTGGTTTATTAAAAAATAATTCATTTATTAAAGATATAGTAGATCTACTGAAAAATGCAACTGTCAAGGGGCATTGGGCCTGGGATGTTGTAACACTCTACAGTGTGTCTTAGTGAAGAGAAAGGAATAAGATTTATGTGACACTCACTTTTTGCTTCTTTGTCTTTTTTTCTTTTCTACTCAGGAAAATTCTTGGCCTGTATCCTTCAATGCCTGAATATTGGAGATGTTGTTAAACAGAACTATCAGTCTATATGCCCATGATATAGACATGAACAAGATCAATTTTCTCTTGTCTCTAATTCTACAGAACATTCCTGAAAAGAATAAATGTGCAGACAGGCACTGAATATTTTGAAGTCACGCTGTTTATGGAAACATTTTGATGTTAACACACAGTCCTAATTTGTGTCCTTCTTCTGTGTCAAACAAGGTATAGACTTGTGATAATCATTAATTAAAGAGAGTCACTAGACTTCAATTACAAACATACATGTAGATAAGGACAAAAACATAGTAGCATAATAGAAATAGAAAAAAAGTACAACAGGTCAGAAGATATTTTACATGATGGGTGTGAAGATTAATTTGTCAATATTGATAATAATACAGAGCTTTTATTTACCTTCACTTTATTTTAATACAGATTATAAATAGAGCACCCTGTATCTAATTACTCTTTATGCAATGCAAAATCAATGCAATAGTATAAACTGAAAATCAACTGAGTTCATAATACTGTGTCTAGGTGACATTAAACCCTGTTATGTGTCACTGAAAAAATTAAATTGCTGCTTTCCTGGTCACTAAGCATTTTCATTTTTCCTAACTGCCAGAACATCTTAAGAGACAGCTGAGGAATATCTTTAAACACATTCTAGTTTCTTGAGTAAGAATGAAATGAGAGAACAATAGGTAACTTTGCTTTTAAGATTCTGTGTTCTTGGTTTTGTACCATTGTTCACCTGAGGGTTTGTGAGGTGAGTGTGCATAAAGACAGTGAATAACAGAGTAACTTATAATGAAAGAGTTCTAGGATAATTGGGATTTATAGAACTGAAAAGCATTGCTGCATGTATTAGAACTCAATCTGAATTCTTGCACGTGAATTCTTTGAAGTCTAAAAGGTTTCAGAATGTTGGGGTACTCCCTTTTTACAAACAACTTTCTCTTTCAAAATAATACAGAAACACAAACTCTTATGAGAGTCTCAGAATTGTATCTCATGGGATTCTTGGAGGATCTAGTATTGCAGCTCTTTCAATCTGTACTATTTCTGTCTATATATCTCATCTTGAGATTTGTAAACACTCCTCATGCTGTACGTAGGCTCAGGCTTCCAACTCTACAACACGTGATCCCTTTCCTGACCAGCAGTCCTCAGCATATATCTGTTTTATTTTTCCATAGTACTGAAAGTGACTGTAGGCATCCAGATTCACTGCAGAGTCATCTGCTTTGTGGGTTACTTGACGCAGATGTATCATTTCATCACTTTTGATTGTATCACTGACATGCATGTGACGGTGATGAGGTTTGACAAGTTTGTGACCATTTCTTACCCATTGGATTACATTTTCAATGTGAAAATTTGACTGAATTTACTTTTAGTATGAGTTCAATTTTGAATCAACTTTGATATTCCATGCTGCACAAATGATTTGTCTTACAATTTCCCTATTTAAAAGATATGTAACCATCAGTAAGTACTAACAGATCCTAGTGAGAAGCCCATGTGAACCAGAGCTTTACTGGTGTAGGCAGCTCCCAGCCAGGGTTGTGCCCTGAAAAGAGCTGCATAGATCCACAAGCAACAGCCAAAGGCCTTCCCAGATACCATCCCAAGTGTGCACAGCTGCCAGCCAGAACCCCACCGGGACAACATGGTACCTCAGGGATCTGAAAGGCCAGCATTCTTATCCCAGGTATTGGCACAGTGGTGAGCAGTAAAGAAAAGGACACTCAGTGGCTTGCTAAGAATTGAAGACCACTGAGTGAGCAAAAGGTTGACTCACCAAAGGTGCAGTAGGATGCATCTGTTCAAATGAGAAGACACATAAACAAATCTCAAAATCAGACTTCCAAATCACCTAAGACAACCCCAAAGGCCAACAAGAAGGAGCAATCTGATACTTATGCACCTGTACTCCCTGAACTGGCCAAGAAAGAGAATCTGAAAAAAAATGAAATCAGAAATAATATTTTAGATATGAACAAAGTTTGTGTCCATGGTCCAAAACATGATTAATAATTGTAGAGCAGAGAGATTAAAAAAATAGAGGAGCTGAGGAACATGATGGAATCCAGCATAGGAAAAATATGGAATCTATAAAACAGATGCAAACAGATTTCCAGGAGATTAAAAACTCCACTAAGAGTTTACATAGCAGAACGTGTGAATGTGAGAACAGGATACCAGATAGAGAAGACAGGATTGCAATTAATGACCAGGAAAAGAAAAAATTCTTAAAAAATAAGGGACCATGAGAAATCAACCCCGCAGCTGATAGCCAATGCAAAGAAGAATAACATAATACTGATTGGAGTCAACAAAAAAATAGGAGAGAGTTCAAATGACATAAAAAAAATCTGTTCAGAGAAGTAATGCCAGTAAACTTCCTAACCAGGGGAAATGAACTTGACGTACAGATAATTGAGGCATGTAGTATTCCACCTAGTCATGATTTAAAAAAACTACACTGAGCCATATAATAGTTAAGATTCCAGAAACCTAAGAGAAGAACAAAATTCTATAAGCAGTTAGAGAAAAGAAAAAAAAATCACATAAAATGAAATCCGTACACAATCACAGCAGACTTCTCAACACAAACCCTCAAGTCAAGAAAACCCTGCAGTGAAGTATTTCAAGCCTTAAAAGAAAACAACCTCCAAACCAGGTTGATGTACCCTGCAAAACTATCTTTCAAAATTGATGGAGAAATAAGATACCTTCATGACAAAGAACACCTGTGGAAATGCATGAATACCAAAACATGACTCCACAAAATTTTTTAAAATATCCTAGGAAAAGACAAGGAGAATCAAAACCACAGGAAGCCAAGCAGAGTGAAGCCATCAGGCATGATAAGTAACTAAATGCAAATTGGGAGAATCCAACAAAAAGAAAAAAAATCATGACAAGGATAAGTCAATACATATCAGTTATAAAAATCAATGTTAATGGTCTCAATTCACCAATCAAGAGAAATAGACTGGCAGGATGGGTCAAGAAGCAAGATTCACCAATATGCAGCATTAAAAAAAATCAAATTTAATAAAAAAAGAAACTCATAGACTGAAAGTGAATGGGTGGAAAACAATACTCCATTCAACAGGAAGCCCCTAAGAAGCAGGGGTAGCTATCTTTTTTGCAAATCAAAAGTATTTCATACCAACACTAATTAATAGAGACAAAAAAGAACACTAAACCTTGTAAAGGGAACAATCCAAGAGGAAGAGAGGACCATCATAAACATATATATGCACCAAATGCTAGTACACCCAACTATATAAAGCAAATACTAACGGACTTGAAATATCAAGTAAGCATTAATATGGCAGTAGTGGGGGACCTCAATTTATATTGGTCATGTATATTTGGGTTATTTTTTGTTCTCAAGGACAGTTTTATCTTATGAGTTCCTCCATTCTGAGAATTCCATATCCTGGTGGGAAGTATTAATCTTTTCTAGCTATAAGTCTCACCTGTCATTAATTTTGTAACTTTATGTAATAACCATTGATGTGTAACTTGACTAAGATCTATCACAATTATCAAGAAAGGGTTTTGGCCTGCTTCCTCTGCCTTGCTCCACCAGCTTGGGACCAAGACAGGGTGAGGAGGACCCCCCTGAGCATGCCCACCAGCCACCAGCTTGGCCATGCAAGAGCATCCAACAAGAGTGGCCACCCCTGCCCTGCTTTCCACCATGCTTCCACCCCTGCCTCTGGCCTCTTGGCTGTGCAGCTACTTGGTTCCACACTACAGAGGCACGGGGGGACATAAAATTCATTGTCCTGAGCTGCAGAAGTGAACAACAGAGAGAGGTTCTCTCTCAGGCTCCCTGAGGAAAACAAGCCAAATGGAAAAGTGAAGGAATCTCTGCAATAAAGGTACACCAGACCACCATGCTTGGTAAGTTGGAGGGATCATCACCTGCCATCAGAACCTGGACTTCCTTCAGGGGAAAGGTAGCTGAAACCTGGAATAAAATCTTCAACCCTACAAGAGGACAGGGAGCTCAACTTGGGACCTGTAGCCAGAAATCTTGAATCTCACTGGTCTGGGACTAGCTTACTGAGACTCATTGACTTATAACTGCACAGTGCTGCCCACATTGTCTACTGTGTCAGCAAAGACATACCCTGAAGGCCCTTCAATTGTATCTTTTATTTGTTATTTGCAAAATTACGACATTTTTGCTCTTATTTTTAATATTATTTTTTTCTTTTTTTCTGCCTTTTAAAATTTTTATTTTTCTCTTTTTTCTTTCTCTTCTATTTTTTTATCTCTCTCTCTGCCTTGCTCCCTTGCTTTCCCATTGTTCATCATCTCCCCTTTGTGTCCCTTTTCTGGCCCTAATTTGTACTTCTTCTTTACTTGTCTTTTCTTCTCTTTCCCTCTCTTGCTTGTGCTCTTTGTCCTCACTGCTAACCTTCCATTATCCTTCTACCCACCAATTCCTCCCTCCCCAACTCCTTGTAACTCCCCATCCTGAAGGGTAAATTTCCTATATTGAAGAGTTTATCCAATATAAGCATATGTTGGGTTGGTCCTTGATTTTGATTTAATTCACACAGTTAAAGGTGATAGATTAATAACTACCACAAATTATCATTTTCTAAGATGTACTTGATGCTATGGTGTGGCTCATTGTATCACTTGAACTATGGTTTTGTGATTGATCTAATCAGTTGTCCTTCCTGGAATAAAAAAAGAAGAGATAGCTCAGAAACATTAGAGACTCAATATCTAAAGACCAGATATATCTGGAAGACACCTCTGAGAAGCAATCATTCCATATGGGTTCTAATTACAAGCAAGAAAGATACTTACAATAAGCAATTTCAAAGTATCAACCCAGGAGTTAAACCAAGGACAGTACCAAAAACAAAAATGAGAAGATATTTAAGCAAGGCACAAAGTCAGACTTCCATCCCACCAATGGTAAACCCCTTGGGAAATTCATTGGAAAAGTCTGATAATCAACCACCTGGACAACCAGAACTGATAGCACAGGAAGTAACAAAACAGATGAATGAGGTTTTAGAAAAACTCAAAAGAGCAATGATCTCACAGATAGCTACAGAGATGCTGAGCAGAGTGAAAAACATGATTAAAGGCTCTAGAACAGAAACAGTAGAAAAATAGATGAGCTCAGAAATATTCTGGAAGCCACGAATGCCAAGCACAAGAAAGAAATGGAAACCATGAACCAGATTCAAAAAGATATTCAGGAGTTTAAAAATTCCATTGAAAGCATCCAGAGCAGATTAAGGGAAGCTGAAGATAGAATATCAGAAATAGAAGATAGGATAGTGGTTAAGGACCATGAAAACAGAGATTCCTTAAAAATAGTAAGGGACCATGTCAAATCAATCCAACAATTGTTAGACAATCCAAATAAGAATAACATAAGACTGGGAAGAGTCCAAGAAAAAAACAGGAGGAAGTACAATTGAAATAAAAATACTGTTCACAGAAGTAATAATAGAAAACTTCCTGGACAGAGGAGGAGAATTGGACATACAGATGAGTGAGGCATATAGAACTCCAACTAGCCATGACCAAAAAATATTCTACACCTAGATATATAATAGTCAAGATCACAGAAACCCAATGGAAAAATAAAATCCTACAGGCAGAGAGAAGAAACTAATCACCTATAAAAAAGCCAATCAGAATCACGGCAGACTTCTCAACACAAACCCTCAAAACAAGGAGAGACTGGAGTGAGGTATTTGAAGCCCTAAAAGAAAATAACTTCCAACCTAGACTGAGGTATCCTGCAAAATTATCTTTCAAAATCGATGGAGAAATTAGATACTTACATGACAAAGAACACCTGAGAATTTTCATGAACATCAAACCAAACCAGCACTCCAAAAAACTCTAAATAATAGCCTAGAAAAAGAAATGAAGTTCACAACTCCATGAAGCCCAACAGAGGGAATCCACCAGGCAAGAAAAGACACTAAATGGAAAGGGGAAAATATAGGAAATAAAGAACCAACAACAGTAAAACATCATGACGATGATGAGTCAATATCTACCAATTTTAACTATCAATGTTAGTGGTCTCAATTTACCAATCAAAAGAAATAGACTGACAGAATGGATTGAGAAGCAAAACACAGCAATATGCTGTATACAAGAAACATACCTAATTCAAAAGGAAATTCATACACTGAAAATAAAAAGATGGAAAACATTTCTCCACACAACAGAAATCCAGAAAAAAGCAGGTGTAGGAATTTTATTTGCAGACAAAGTAGATATCAAACCAAAACTAATTAAGAGAGACAAAGATTGTCACTGCATCCTTGTGAAGGGAACAATGCAAGAGGAAGAGATGATAATCCTAAATATATATAAACCAAATATAATTTTCTCTAGCTATACAAAACTAATATTAATGGATATGAAAAACTGAATAAGCACTAATACAATTGTGGTGGGGAGCCTCAATACCCCACTATGAAAAATAGATTACACAAAAAAATTAACAATGAAATTCTATAAGTGAACCAAGCTATCAAACAAGTAGACTTAATAGGTATTTACAGAGTGTTCCACCCCACAAAATCAAAATACACATTCATTTCTGCTGCACGTGGATCATTCTCCAAAATAGACCACATGCTACCTCATAGGAAATGTCTAAATATAAAAGAATTGAAATTACCCCCTGTATGTTATCAGACCATAATGCAATAAAATTGGAGATCAATAACATGAGAAACTGCAAAACTCCCACAAACACATGGAAGTTGAGTAACACCCTCCTGAGGAAACAATGGGTCACAGAGGAAATAAAAGAAAATATTAGACAATTTCTGCAAGTAAATGATAATGAGAGCACAACATACAGGAATCTATGGGACACAATGAAAGCAGTTCTATGTGGGAAATTCATAGCAGTGAATGCCAATATTAGGAAAACAGAGAGTACTCAGATAAATAACCTAATGCAGAAACTCAAGCTCCTAGAAAAAGAAGAGAATAACAAACCAAAGCTCACACAAGAGAGGAAATTATAAAGAACAGAGCAGAAATCAATGCAATGGACACTAACAGAATGATAAAAAATATGAATCAAGTAGTTGGTTTTTCAAAACAATAAATTCGATAAACCTTAGGCAACCTTATCAAAAAAGGAAAGAAAAGGCTCAAATCTGTGCAATTAATAGTGAAAAAGATGAAGTCACAACAGACCCAGCAGAAATCCAGAGGATCACCAATACCTACTTTGAGAACCTGTATGCTAATAAAATGGAAAACACAGAAGAAATGGACAGATTCCTAGATACATATAAATTGACAAAGTTAAATGAAGAAGATATAGAAATTTTAAACACCCCAATTACAATGAGTGAAATTGAAAGTGTAATAAAATATTTACTAACAAAGGAAAGTTCAGGTCCGGATGGATTCACTGCTGAAATCTACAAGACATTTAAAGAACTATCACCATTACTCTTTAAACTCCTCAAGGAAATTGAAAGGGAAGCAAGGCTTCCAAATTCATTCCTGGAAGCAAGTGTTACTTTGATTTCAACGGGAAGACCCAACCCAAAAAGAGAACTACATGCCGATCTCCCTAATGACCATAGATGCAAAAATCCACAAGATACTGGCAAGCAGAATACAGAGGGTCATCAAGAAGATCATACACTGTGATCAAGTAACATTAATCCCAGGGATGCAGAGGTGGTTCATCACAAATAAATCAGTAAATGTAATACACTATCATAACATTGTCAAGGACAAAAACCATATCATCATCTTATTAGATGTAGAAAAGGCATTCAACAAAATCCAACACCCATACATGATAAAAACCCTATGGAGAATTGGTATGGAAAGTCTTTATCTCAATCTGATTAAGGCTATCTATGAAAACCAACAGCTAACATCGTGCAAAATGGTCAAAAACTGAAAAGTTTCAGGCTAAAATCAGGAACAAGACAAGGACACCCACTATTATCACTTCTGTTCAATATACTTCTGGAAACATTAGCCACTACAATTAGAAAAACGAAAGAAATAGAAGGAATAAATATAGGAAAGGAAGAACTTAAACTGTCATTATTTGCTGATGAGAAGATACTTTACACAGAAGACACAAAAAACTCAGCCAAAAGACTTCTGTACTTAATTGACAGCTTCTGTAGAGTAGCTGGATATAAGGTCAACACTCAAAACAGAATAGCTTTCCTATCTACAAATAGCAGACTCAATGAGAGAGAAATTAGTGAAACAATTCCTTGTATAACAACATCCAAAAAATGAAATATCTTGGAATCAATCTAACAAAGGAAGCAAAAAACCTGTACACTGAAAACTACAGCAGCCTGAAAAAGGAGATCAAGGAGGATGTAAGAAAATGGAAAGATATCCCTTGTTCCTAGGTAGGAAGAACCAATATAGTGAAAATGGACATACTTCCAAAATTACTATATAGATTCAATGCAATCCTGATTGAAATTTCAATAATATACTTCACAGAACTAAAGAAAACAATCCAAAAATTCATTTAGAACCAGAAGAGACCTAGAATAGGAAAAGCAATTCTAGGCAACAGAGACATGGCTGGAAGTTCCACAATACCCAACTTGAAGCTATACTACAAAGCTACTGTGATAAAAACAGCATGGTATTGGCAAAGAAACGGACCCAAGGATCAGTGGAATAGATTAGAAGATGCAGAAACAACTCCAGACATACTCAACCACCTCATCTTTGACAAAGATCCAACCACCCTCACTGGAGGAAAGATACCCTATTTAATAAATGGTGTCAGAAAAACTGGATTTCAACCTGGCAAAGATTAAAACTAGACCAATACCTATTGCCCATGCACTAATCTAAGATCAAAATGGATTAAAAATCTAAATATTAATACAGAAACACTAAACTTGGCTGAAAATAAGTTAGGTAGAACTCTTGAAGATATTGGCACAGGAAAAGATTTTATGATCAAAACCTCAATAGCACGGGAACTAGCAGAAAGAATCAACACCTGAGATATCATCTTATGAATAGGCTTCTGCACTGCAAGAGAAACCACCAACAGAGCTAACAGACAACCTACAATGTGGGAAAAATTTTAGCAGCTGTACCTCCGACAAAGGACTACTATCTGACATATATTAAGAACTGAAATAAATCAGACACCCCAAATTTTAAGATGCAACTCAAAGTGGGCATCTGAAATCAACAGACATTTCAAAGACAAAGAAGTAAAAGCACCAAATAAACATATGAAAAAATGTTCAACATCACTGGTCATTTGAGAGATGCAGATGAAAACAACACTGAGATTCCACCTCACCCCAGAAAGATTGGCTGCTACCAAGAAATCAACCAATAACGAATGCTGGCAGGGGTGTGAAGAGAAAGGAAGCCTTCTCCATTGTTGGTGGGAGTGCAGACTGGTGCAACCACTATGGAAATCAGTGTGGAGATATATCAAAGAACTGAGGCTGGAGGTCCCATTTGCCCCAGATATTCCCCTGCTGGGTATTTTCCCAAAAGAATTAAAAGAATCATACCACAGACATATATGTGTACCTTTGTTTATAGCAGCACAGTTTGTAATAGCTAAAGCTTGGAAACAGCCCAAGTGCCCATCAACTGAAAACTGGATAAAGAAGATGTGGGGTTTTTTAAAAAATAAAATGGAGTACTTCTCAGCCATAAAGAATGAGAATCTAGAGTCATTTTTAGCTAAGTGGTTTCATATTGAGGCCATACACTTAAGTGAAAGAAATAGGACACTCATGTCTAAATACCAAATAGTTTCTCTAGTGTGAGAAACTGAGAGTGTAAATAATGACTAAAAGGATTAATAACTAATAATTGATACTTTAAAATAGGAAAAGTTCCAAAGGGGTAGGGGTGGTGGGAGCAGATGGGGAAAGGAAAGAAAGGAAAGAAAAATTATGAGAAAGAAAAAGAAATGGAAATGAAATCTATGCATATAGGGAAGGGTAGAAGGGTGAAGGGCACTCAGGTAATGTGAAAAATGTAAGAACCGAGATACATCATGTACAGTTACAAGCACCCAATGATAAATGGAAACGTATTGTATACCTAAAATGTACCAATAAAATAATTTTTTTTTTTGGTACCGGGGAGTAAACTCAGGTCCTTGCGCTTGCGCAGCAGGCAGCAAAACCACTGAGATAAATCCTCGGCCCCAATAAAATAATTTAAGAAAAAAAAAATGAAAATAAAAATAAAAATACAGGTAGTGAGTATTATTAACTGTATTTACATATAATGTTAGTGGGTTTTTTTTCTAAATGCCAGGAAATATTTAAAGGATTCTCAGCCTTAGAATAGGAAGGGACCACCAAGAATATCATGTATAGATGCTAGGAAGAAGTTATACTGGGTACTATACCAGGGTTTTTAGATATTAACATATTTGCAGGTAAATATAGTCATAAATGGGACTGAGCACTGCTATTCCCTAATTTTAAAAATTAATAAAAGCTATTTTATACTGCAATGATTACATAAGTATTGCCTCTATTTCAAAGAATACTATAATGTGGTTATGTATTTTCATTGTTTTCTATAGTGTTCTTTTTTTTGTATTTTTCCTTAAAAGGTTGTATTGTGAGATGAGCAAAGACTAACACAAATCATCTTCTGGTATCTGAGGCAGAAAGTTGCAAACCATGTACCAGGAAATATTGCTGTAAATATCTATTAAATTGTATAAGAATCATCAGAGTCAAATTCAAATTTTCAGTTTTTCTCTGGTACTAATGTCCTTAACCATATTCAAAAGACTTTAAGATTAGTAAAACAGAAGAAATGTTCTGAGGTTCCTCACAGTAAAATGCAGAATAGAAAAATGCTAAGAGCTCCCTTCTTACATTATTGTTTAATTATTAACATGAAGTGTACACCAAAACCACATCTATAGTCAGTGATAACACTGATAATATGCATTTAACTTAAATATATTTATCAAAAGCTGAAGTACTCCAAAGGTAAGAATACAAGTTATATATTAAAAAACTTTTAATATACAAAAATATATTTGAGCGAGCTATTAATCTACAAAGAAGAGTCATCAGATAACAAAAGTAAATAGAAAAATCCTGGAAGATAAGTGACTCATATGAACGTTTTCCAAATATGGGCTATCAATTTCAATGTAGTGTTCATATAAAGTGGTCCTAACTCTCATAACTCTTGTATACTGTATAAAATATCCACATCAAAGCAAATTATACAACTGTCTGAATACCTCATGTTTGTTTCTTTTCTGCAATAGTTATTTTTTTACAAAGGGTGCCCAGGAAATATAGAAGAACAAAATCTAACACACATCTCAGAATTTTATTTATTGGGTTCTCTCTGAGGATCCTGAACTGCAGCCAATCCACTTTGGACTCTTACTGTCCATGTAACTGGTGGCTGTGCCTGTGAACCTGCTCATCATCCTGGCCATCTTCTCAGACTCCCACCACCATATCCCCATGTACTTCTTCTTCTCCAACCTCTCTTTGGCTGACATCAGTGATTTCATCTTCACAGCAGTTCCAAAGATGATTGTGAACATCTGATTACAAAGTAAGGTAATCTCCTGTAAAGGCTGCTTGACATAGATGTCTCTTTTAATTTTTGGTTGCATGGATGACATGCTTCTCACTGTGATAGTCTATGACCGGTTTGTGGCCATCTATCACACACTGCAGTATCACCTCATCATGAACCCTCACCTCTGTGTCTTCTTAGTCATGCTGTCTCTTTTGTTCAGTCTGTTAGAGTCACTGCTGCACAATTTGATTGCTTTACATTTTACCTATTTTGAGAATATGATCATTTCTAATTTCTTCTGTGAACCTCTTCAACTTCTACATCTCACATGTTCTGATAACTTTGCCAAAAATATAGTCATATATTTTGTAAGTAGTACCATCTATGAATTTGTTCTCCTTTCAGGGATCTTTTTCTCTTACTATAAAATTAGTTCCTCCATTCTGAGTACCTCATCCTCACATGGGAAGCATAAAGCCTTCCCTATGTATGTGCCTCACCTCAGTTTTTTGCTTATTTTATGGAGCAGCCATTGGTGTTTACCTTACATCTCCCACACAGATTATAGCAGCTTCAGTGATATACACCATGGTTATGCCAATGCTAAATCACTTCATCCACAGACAGAGGAATAAGGACATGAAATTCACCCTGCGGAAGCTGCAGAACAGAACAATATATTCTTAATATCTCTTCTTACATTTTGTAGTTTGTGTTGTAAAACCCAATCATGTAGACCTACACATAATACAACCATATAGACCAGCAAATTCTGCTTCTTTGTTTTTACTTGTAGCTTTATGGCTTTCTTTTATTCAATTCTTCATGGTTAAATATTGATTACTTCAGTCCATCTTTAATGAAATTGCACATATATTTCTTGAATCTGTTTTAAGCATAAAATTCATAACTAAAACATGATAAACAGGCAGCTTCTGCAGTTTCTGAGAAATGACCTTGATCTCCAAGTGAAATGTTCAAAGCTCTATATATTTAAAATGTGCATCTGTTTTTAAAGTGCATACATATTTTATTTAAATTTATATCAGTGTTATCTACTTCAGCTAGTTACATGCATAAGCCATATCAATGTTACCCGTTTGGCTTGTATTGGAATTACATAGGAAGAATAAGAATATAGATGCCTGGGTATTATCACCAGTGACTCTGATTTATATGAATCAAACTATGAGAGATTTAAATACCAGAGTGGGATCAGATTCTGGTCCCTAAAGGGATCAGTCAGAAATGAATTTATTGTAGTAGATGAAATGATTTGATTAAAATATAATATTCAAGTGAATTATTCCTCAACATCATATATTATTATATCTGTTTTTACATTATTATTTTCCTACTCCAATATCACCTTTCCATAGATACTTTTTAATGCTGTGTGGTGTCTCTGGACATCACTGCTCTGTGTTCTTCCTGGCTCTGTTTTTGGACACTTTCACTCATGGTGACTAAATTTTATCACCTTGAAAATTCACTATATTTCATTGCTTTCAAACCCACGAACCCTGGGTGTTTTGGAAGCTTCCTTCCCATTAGCATGACTGTGACACTATTGTACCCTCTGTGCTTCTGTCCTGAACTTACTATCTAAACAATTGCACGCATTTACATTTCTCCATTACATTAACCAGATTTGCTTGCATTTCTGGAACATTGAGCAATGAATCATACCGTGGTGAACAAAAGGTGTATTTTCAACTGTCTAAAACTGAAATATCTCAAAATATGCTTGAGAAATAATGTTGCTTTTCAATATACAGCTGTATACAGGTGTCAAATTGAGGAGTCAGTGGTGTTCTTGTGTTTCCAGTTAATGTATGACTCTGGTGTTGTCAGGATTGTGGTCAACATTCTATAGTACATTATCTGAACTTTTGTTTCTTTAAAGTTACTGTACGATTGCAATTGTCTTTGTAACCAGAAAAAATGAACTGTTTTTATATTTAATTGATAGCCAAAATTTTCATCAGTAAAAATTATGTGGCAAGGTAGATTTTTTTTCAATGGTAATGTTTTGTTTTTCTTTTATTTATTTATGTAATTTTTATTATTGTATGATTATAATACATAATAGTTACATATGTATTGCAGAATTGGTACAACTATATCACATATATTGATCATTTTCAATTCTTTTATTACCTTCTCTGTGCTTCTGCCTGTTCTGTCTTTTAGACAGCCTTCCTCATCTCCAAAAAAGCCTGCTTTCTGATTTCCTATTATCTCTCCTTCATTCTACTCTGTTTCTATTTTAAGTTTCTCATGTAAGAGAAACTGTATCATATTTGATTTTCTCTAGGATGAATTTCAATTAAAATTATGGTGTCAAGTTCCCCATGCATTTTCAATCAAATGATATGATTTCATATTTTTACTACTTAATAACTTTTTTATTCATCTGTTGATGGACAAATAAACTGTTTCCAGAGCTTAGCTATTGTTAATTATTCTGCTTTACATATGAGTTGGTATATACGACATTACTATGACATTTGTAAATCTTTGCAGAATATACTCAAGAGCAATATGGCTCAGTCAAATCGATTTCCACTTTGAGTTGTTTAAAGAGTCTACATATGGACTTCCATGCTAGTCATACAGGATTACATTTCTTCTAACAATTTAGAAGTGCTCATTATTCCTTAGACCTCACAGTTTTTGTATCATTCTTTTTAGTTGCTTTTAATTATTATTATATATTATTGTGGCCCTATGTAGGCTAGGCAAATGGTCTACACTGAGCTAAAGCCCCAGTCTTTGGTAACATTTTTAAATCAGATAGTGTGATGCTTCTTGTTTTCATTATTTCTCAAGGCTATTTTGAAGTTTTTGTACCTTCATAAAATTTTAGTATTTTTAAAATTTTCTGAGGAGTTTATCCTTAATATTTTGATGGAGGCTGAATAGAATCTATCACTCAACATGGGGAGTTTTCACACTTTATCTATATTAATTCTTTTAGTCCATGAATATACATATCCTTCTACCTTTTTGATTCCTACTTCAATTGCTTTTGTCAACATTTTATAGTTTTCAATGTACAGGTCCTATACCTACTTGGTTAAATTATTTCTAAGTATTTTATTTTTTCAGGCATTATAAGTGATATTGTTTTCTTTTTTCTTTCTTTCTTTTTTTTTTTTTTTTTGGTACTGGGGATCGAACTCGGGTCCTTATGCTTGTACAGCATGCAACGAAACCACTGAGCTAAATCCCCAGCCCATGATATTGTTTTCTTGATTTTAGTTTCTTGCACATGGTTTGTGTGTAGACATATTGATGTAGTAATCTTGATTTTATATCTAGTAATTTTACTTCATTCATTATATTTAACAGTTTTGGGTGACTCCTTTGGATTTTCTGCTTAATAGAACGTGTCATCTACATAGAAATACAATTTCAATTCAGTCATTCTAATTTAGATAGATGCTAATATTTTTTATTCATAAACCTTTGTCTAGGATTTCTCGTACAATGATGGTTGGTCTTGGTAAGTGTGAGTATCCATACCTTGTTCCAGATATTAGGTGGAACACTTTTGATTTCTTCCAACCAAGTACTATGTAGATTTTATTTAAGAGTAGGTCATAGATCAATATTTACATTTCTTGTGTTGGGATATATTACTTCATTTTTTTTTTACTTTCTATTTAGTTTTTAAATTTTAAAATTTTATAACTAAAGGTTTTCAGTACATACTGATTATCTTCCTCCTGGAGAGTTGGTACACATATATAACACATCTCAATTAGTTTTTCATCTCCTTGCCCTTCCCTCTTTGCCACCTGTCTTCAGCTATGAGTTCCTTTCCTATTTGAAAAAGATCTACCTCAGTATATCTTACTATCTTTCTTTTATATTGCTCTTTATATTTTGGGTTTCTCATATGAGAAAAACCATGTTATATTTAAATTTGTGTGTATGACTTTTTCACTTAACATTATGATGTAAGGTGCATTCATTTTACAAAAGTGACTCATGTTTAACTTTCTCTATGGCTGAGTAGTACTTCATTGCATATAAATACATATATATAAATACTTGTTTGAGAAATACTAGCCAAAGGTTACAAAATTTTATTTAGATAGCATGATGTTTAAGAGAAGTGTTTCATAGCATGTTGAATATGATGATAGTCAATGATTATGTATTGTATTCTTGAAAGATTCTGGGTAGCTGTAAATACTTCTCACCTAAAAAACTGTAGGATACAATATCTATCTATATCTATATTATAATTTGAACTGTAAATTGTAAATTATATGTATGAAAAATTAATAATTAATTTTAAAAGAAAATATTATTTTGCTTCCATAACATTGTAGTGATGAAAAGATAAATACAATCAGTAAAGATTCCCAAGGGAGATACATCATAGGAAAATTGTGGTTGAGATATTTTTCTTGCAGAAATTAAACTTTTCTTAGAGGGTACCACATGATTTTTAGATCAAAGGAAATAAAAAATAGTATTTTTCTTTGGAGGGAATGAGTTCATCTCTCTTTACTTTTACATTGACTCAAAGTTTACTGAAAATTTCCATCCTGTTATATTTTTTCTAACTTGAGGGACTGGAGTCATTTGGAGAGGAGAAATGAGAGCTATGAGAATTCAACTTTTGCCCCTTATTCTCTGACTCAGTCTACAAGTGAACGCATGTGAACATCCTGGGGATGAATTGTGGGAAGAGAAAGCTTTCGTGGCAGCCATGTGAGAGACTCCCTGTATCTCAGGGAGGGAAGGTGGCAAAAAGTAGAGGCAGCATAATTTGAGGATTTTCACTCTAGAATGAAAATGGAAAATCCCATATCACTGTAGTCTATGAAGGTGGGGTCCTCTATAGTAATTTGAAGAAACTCATGTTCACTGAGATGTCTCTTATTTAGCCATTCTTGTTTCATTTATTCTCCAGAATCTATATCCTATTTGCAATAATGTTTAACTTTTCAAGCATCTCTACCTCGTCAGTCTTTCCTGTAAATTGTACTGCATTCAATCTTCTGCATTTAGTGTTTAATTTCTTGAAGTTCAATTATGTATGAAGTATTCTCTAATTATTTGTATATTTGATTGTATTTTCCTATCATATCTCTGAAGTTTACTTGAAGATTTTATTTAATGCAAGCTCTTGTAAATTCTATATTGTTGCTGTTATCATTTTACCTTACTATCCACAGTATATATAATATTGTCATTATTTTTAGTGTTCAAAATCTGTCTAATATCTTCTTTTTCATTTTAACAAACTCTTTAAATACTCAGGAAAATATCAATAAATAAAGTTTCAAGAGAGTTTATTTGCTATGTTTATGAATTGGCCACAAATATCTGACTGTAAAATGATTTTTAAAAATCTACTCTTCATTAGATTAAGAACATGCCTTTTGCTTTCTAGATTTACAGAGAGACTGTATACTAACCATTAACCACAGTCATGCCTATTAAACCTTTTCATATTTTAATAATATAGTTATCATCTATCATCCTTGAGTGATTTCTATGATGAATTAGTTTTAAAACATCTTTATATTAAACTGGCTTCCATTTCTATAACTGGAATAATTTTTTTCATTTATTTTCTCTTTGCTTGTGGTGCTAGAAATGGAACTAAGGACTTTCCAGGTGAGCATTTTACATTTAGCCCACACTCCAGCTGTTAAACACACATGAAACCAATTCATTTAATTTTATTACTTTGTTTTTTCATCTATAGTCAAGAATGTGAAAAGCTAGAAGATTATTCATAGTATACTTATCATTTTGACTTTGGCCTTTTTCTGTCTGCAATAACTTTCATGCTCTAGGAAGAAATAGTATTGATCATGTTTTATTGTGGTGATTATAAATATTTATTTTCAATGCTTACATTTGTCTTTTAATATTTTAGTATATGTGCTGCTGAAATGAGCACATGTCTTTTAGATTCATAGATATATGCACCTAGAATGTTCTCAATCAATCCATCAACCATATTTTAGCAAAGAACTCTTCTAAATTTTTTTTTTTGGTATGAGGGATCAAACTCAGGACCTTGCACTTGTGAGGCAGGAGGCAGCACCTCTCATCTAAATCTCCAGCCCTCAAAACTCTTCTAATTTTTATAAAACAAATCCCCATTCAAAAGCAAGCACACATGAGAACATAATCTCATACATGTCTTTTATTTGAATTTAATGGTGCATTTTTCCCCTCCTATCTGTGTAGTCCACATATGTTTTACTGTTCTTGGAAGAATTCACTGGGTAAACAGTCGCTGAATTAATGCACCTTAAGGATCTTCCTAAATCAGAAATGTACATGATGGTCAACTGAGGTAATCTGTCTGTTATGCTTATAAGAATTAAGATTCATTATGATGGTGTACCGACTGCTGATGATGAATGCAATCTTGTACTGCAAATAAGTGATAATAAAATAAAAGTAAAATACATTGGACTAAAAATAATCAGAATTGCTTTCTTTATGTCTACCCAGGTTAAAGGGGCATTGATAAAAAATTAGCCATTCAAGATAATTTTATTTTTGTTTAAAGAACAGAGATTCACATTTTGAAATACCTATTACATGTTATGGTAAGCAAAGTAGAAAATTGTCATAAGTTGTATTATTTAATTTTACACTTTAATCTGACATTTTCATAAATAATATTTATAATGTAGAGGTGAGATATTTGCAATTAAAAGAATGAATAGCTTTCTCAATGTCACACAAATGATAAATGGATGAACCAAATTCCAGTCACAGAAGTCTAACTTAATAACAGTTTTAATTTTCCCTTCCTTCCCTTTTCCTCTCACTTCCCTTGTTCCCCTTCCCATGTGAAAATTTTCTTCCTTCTTCCCAATATCTCTCATCAGTCTTGGTCCTTATTAATGCCTTTGTTTTCTCTCAGGGGAGGAACACTGCAATGTTTAAACATATGGGTCTGATTTATTACATTTAAAGTATAGCCTCAAGGTGCAGAAAGGTGGGGAGGGGAATTAAGATATATTATGCACAGGTAAATTCCCTGTGATGAATGTGATCAATATGTATGACAAATGTATATTAATTTGAAATAAAAATAAAAATAAATACAGTTTTTAAAAGCCAACTCAATACTCCACATTTGGTGAGTTATACATTCAAACTAGGATAGAGGAGATTTTCAACAATTTTTATAATAATGATATCAATGACAATAAATATTCACTGAGATTCTACTGTGCACAGGAGCATTTTTAAATCTCAAAATGAGATAGCAGTAGCCTCATTTTTAGGGAGAGTTAGAAGGCCCTGACAGTAAACTGCCACATCATTAGGAAGTGCTATTGCAGTAAGACATAAATATCGAGCCACCTTGGGCAAGTGAATTAGAAACTGTTTCAAAGCTGAAAAAAATAAAAACAATAAAGTCTGCAGAATTAGTTCAGTAGTAGAACACTGGCAAACACAAGGTCCTGGATTCAATCCCTGGGACTACAGAAAATTAAAGTAAAGAAAATATGAATAAGACTAAAACGATAAAATGGAAAATGGGAAGCACTGGGCTGAATGAGTCAGTCACTGGCAGGACTCAAGGGAGCTTGAAAGGCATCCAACCAAGGGTGGATGTTGGGCAGTGATAATTTTCCAAAGCGCCAGTTCACCATTCTTTGAACAGTGCTTTTGTTTTGCACTCTACCAGTTACACCAGCCACATGGAGAGATACAATAACTCATGTATGGCACAATTACTCCTTCTGGGATTTTCAGATTATCCTGAGATGCAACCTGCCCTCTTTGCACTCTTCCTGTCCATGTACCTGGTCGTGGTGCCTGGGAACCTGCTTATCATCCTGGCCATTATCTCTGATTTCCACCTCCACACCCCCATGTACTTCTCCCTCTTCAACCTGTCTTTTGTTGACATTTGTTTCACTTACACCATTGTCCCAAAGATGCTGGTGAACATCCACACAGCATAAAGACATCTCCTACAGGGAAAGCCTCACTCAGATGTATTTTTTTGATGATGATGATATCTGCAAAAAGATATAACTTAACTTACTCATGTGAAATTTGAGTGCCTTTTATTTCATTCATTTTCCCCAATTGCTATGAAGAGAACTTCCAGTACTATGTTCAGTAAATGTACTGCAAGTAGCCGTCTTTTTCATCTTCTAAATCTTGGAGAAAAATCTTTAATTTCTCCATGTTGAGTATGAAGATGGCTGCTAGGTTCTTTTTATATGTGGAATTCTTGTGTGAGGTTACATTCCCTCTGTCCTAAATCTGTTGAGAACTTTATTTAAAAAGTTGTTGAATCTGGAAATAGGGCTAAAAGCAGTGCTTTTACTGCAAGGAGCTGCACCTTAATAAAAGATTAAAACAAGTCAATTTTAATAAATTCAAAAAACTAAAAAAGTTTATTTTTGTAAAGGTTTTACCTTTATTGCAATGGTCATTTTTTTTTAATCTTTCCTTTGGTTAATGTGAAGTTTCTGGAAGGCCAATGGCAACACACCTGGAAACAGCTGGAATGCCCATCAGCTGGTGATTGGATAAAGAAGAATTTTTTTATATAAAATGGAGCACTACTCTGCCAAAAGAATGAGAAACTACAGGCATTTATAGCTAGTGGATGCACATTGACTCAATACTCAAGAGAAATAAATAGAACACACATGTGTAACTACAGAGTAGTATCTCTGGTGTGAGAAACTGAAAGTGTAAATGAGGATCTAAATGTATAATAGATAATGTAAAATAGGAAGAAAAAGTCTAAATGAAAAGGGGAGGGGCAAGTGGGAGAGGTAGGGGAAAGAAAAGAAGAAAAAGGAATAAATATAAGAAAAGAAAAAAATGAAAACAAAGTCTTTGTAAATAAAGAGGGCTGGAGAGGTTGAAGAGAGGCCAGGGAAATTGGGAAAAATAAGAACCAAGATATATCACATACAGATACAAAATTCACAATGATGACTGTCATCGTGTTGTATACCTAACTTGTACCAATGAACTTAATGATTTTAAATAGTTTAATAAATTGCTTTTGGTTCAGAAACTGTGTATTTAGTATTTGGCCTAAGGTTGATAAACATTTTTATCAAAATATTATATAAAAAATAAATAAGTACACACAAACACAGTTGGTGTGGAGTGTTTTGAGGTACACATTCACAGAATTCATCAAATGAAAAAAGAAAATATTCAAATAATTTTACATCTGTTCTGAATATGCACAACATTTATTAGACTGTTCTCTAATTGGTATAGTATAGTACCCATAATGCATTTTGTGCAATTCAATACATAGGTTCATACTTCTCTTTGGGTTTTACTGAAAATATATAGTTTTGTCTCCACTTGACACTTGCATTTCCACACCACTCACCCTTTCCATAACCTAACACTAATGAAGGGTTCCTACTCACAAAACAGCAGCTCCCTCAGATGGTCACAGTGAACTTGTAACCCCAAATCATAAAATCCACTTCCATTCTTCAAACTATTTGATTATTTACAAGCAATGTCACCAAAGAATATATTCTCTCTCTTGAAATAGGGACCTCTTCCCATACATTTCATTTCTTGTGGCATGCAATTCAGAGAGTCAAGGCTACTGGGAGTTCTTGACATATTAACATAATCTTCAGGGAGAAATTTCTGCCTTTGAAATTAAACACTGTTACAAGAAAGCAACAATTAGCCAACTATCTTAATAGTCCCTGAGAGTCTATTTTGAAGAAAGATAATGGAACTACTTTTTTTTTAATCTCCAGGAGAATGATCTTGCTTTCTGTAAACAGCTGAATACATTGGAAAACTAAAAAGGTAATTGGAGAAAAACCAATTTGTCTTTAATTAATGTTACCTTCTGGGAGATGGAAGTGCAAGAAAATTTCTCTGCATATTTGTTTAAAGATTATTATGATATTATAATTGCTTAAATGAGAAAGGTTGGGAATTCAGTACATACCATCTTTGAATATTTAACCTCCTATAATCCCCAAGGCAAAATATCTTGTAAAGTCTTACAGACAGAAGCTAGAAATTCCCTGACTCGCACATCCCCCTGGAATTTCCCAGAAAAATCACTAAGAGAGAGAGCAATCTCCTGGGAAAACGTGGATTGCCATTGCACTCTCTGAGTGTATGGTATATCCTACATGGAATGACAGGTGTGGGGTAGACTAGAAGTTAACAATGAAGGGGAACCTTTTTATTATACTGGAGCATTAGGGCAACAAAACTATAATAATGTTTCTCCAAGGATTTTCTACATATTAGCCGCATGAGCACCACCTATGAACTTGTTAAACATGCATAATCTTGGCCTCCATCCCAGACCTATTACATCAGAAAATCAAAGGGTCAGGATGAGCCTTTTGTTCTCCATGACTTTAAATATATATGATGAAAGTTTACAAACAATTACTCTGGAGGATCTGTAAGAATGAATGTGGGATCTATCTAGGAATGTGTCTTGAGATTACAAGTCTCTCTGGCTCCAATTGCTTACTTGTAAATCTAATGGAATAATGATGAATAGAATTTTAATACATAATGTTTGTAATCCCTTTCTTTATTTTTCATTTTATGCATTTATTTGAAATATTGGCATCGGTCCTTTGCACATTTATTAACTAATTTCTTTTGTAATTAAATTTATTGGTACATTTTAGTTATACCATCTAATGACATTCATCATAGGGAATTTGCACCTTTACCTAACCTCTCTTGGTTCTTATTTTTTCCCCATTCTCCTGCCCTTCCTTCAACCTCTCTATCCCTCCCTATTTACAAAGACTTTGTTTCCATTTTTTCATTTTCCCATTCTAATTCTATTCCAGTCTTTCTGGTCCCTTACCTCTGCAACCTCCCCTTCCCCTTTTCCACTTTTCCCCTATTTCTTTTCTTCATATTTCACATTATCTATTATACCTATTAGTCCTTATTTATACTTTCAGTTTCTCACACTAGAGAAAGTATTCAGTATTTAAACATGTGTGTCCTATTTATTTCACTTAAGAGTATTGCCTCAATGTGCATCTATTTAGCTATAAATGTTTCTAATTTCTCATTTTATAAGGCTGAGTAGTACTCTATTTCATAAAAACAATATATTCTTTCTACAGTCTCCAGTTGATGGGCAATCAAGCTGCTTCAAATTTTAGCTATTACAAATGGTGCTGCTATAAACATTGGTGCACATGTATCACTGTGGTATGATTCTTTTAATTATTTGGGGAAGAATCCCAGCAGAGGAATAGCTCGGTCAAATAGGGCTTCAAATCCTAGTTCTTTGAGGTATCTCTATATTAATTTTCACAATGGTTGCACCAGTTCCCACTCCCCCCAATAGTGGAGCAGTGTTTCTCTTTCCCCACAGCCCTGCCAGCACTTGTTGTTGGTTGATTTCAGCATAGCAGCCAATCTTTCTGGGGTGAGGTGGTATCTCAGTGACATTTTCAACTGCATCTCTCAAATGACCAGTGATGTTGAACTTTTTTTCATATGTATATTTGCTTTTTCTACTTCTTTGTCTGAGAAATGTCTGTTCATTTCAGATGTCCATTATTGGATTGGATCTTTAAATTTGTGAGGTCAGATTTCTTTAAGTTCTTTATAGATTCTAGATAATAGACCTTTATCTGAGGGACATTGGGTGAAAAATTTTTCCCACATTGTGAGTTGTTTCTTCTTGCTTTTGGTGATTTCTCTTGCTGTGCAGAAGCTTTTTAATAAGAAGAGATTCCACTTGTTGATTGTTTGTACTGGTTCATGGACAACTGAAATTTTGTTCATAACATCTGTTCCTACATCAACGACTTCAAGAGTTCTACCTAACTTCTATTTCAGGTGGTTCAGTGTTTCTGTTTTACTATTTATATCTTTAATCTATTTCAATTTTAGTTTAGTTCACGGTGAGAGATATAGGGCTAGTTTTAATCTTTGGGTATTTGAAACCCAATTTTTCCAGCACCATTTATTAAAGAGGATATCATACCTCCAGTGAGGGTATTTGGCTCCTTTGTCAAAGATGAGATAGCTGCGTGTGTCTGCAGTTGTTTCTGCATCCACCAATCTGTTCCACTGGTCCTCAGGTCATTTTCTTTGCTATTACCATGCTCTTTATATCACAGTAGCTTTGTAATATAGTTTCAGCATGGGAGTTGTGATACATCCTACCATGTCTCTGTTGCCTAGAATTCCTTTGGCTCTTCTAGGTCTCTTCTCATTCCAAATGAATTTTAGGATTGTTTTCTCAAGGTCTGTGAAGTATGTTCCTGGAATTTCAATTGGGATTGCATTGAATAAAAAATCAGATTTGGAACTATGGGTATTTTCACTAGGTTGATTCTTCCTACCCAGGACCAAGGGGTGTTTCTCCAATTTTGATATGATCTTCAATCTCTCTTTTCAGAGGGCTACAGTTTTCAGAGAAGAGGTCTTTGATTTCTTTTGTTAGGTTGATTCCTATGTATCTCAGTTTTTTGGATGCTATTGTGAAAGGAATTGTCTGCCCTATTTCTCTCTCAGTGAGTCTGCTACTCTTGTAGAGGAAAGCTGGTTTTTTTGCTATGTGTTGACTTTGCATCCAGCTACTTTACTGAATTTGGATATTAAGTCTAGAAGACTTTCGGTGGAGTACTGGGGATCTTCTATATAGAGTATCATGTCATCTGCAAATAATGACAATTTGACTCATTCGTTTCCTATCTTTATTCTTTTTATTTATTTCTCTTGTCTAATTGTCATGGCTACTGTTTCCAAAACTTTATTGACCAGGAGTGGTGATAGTGGACATCCTTGTGTTATTCCTGATTTTAGTGTGAAAGATTTCAGTTTTTGACCCTTTAGTATGATATCGGCTGCTAGTTTTGCATAGATGGCTTTTATCAGATTGAGGTAGAGACAGTTTTTCCAATTTTTTGTAGGGATTTTAACATACATGAGTATTGGATTTTGTCAAATGCATTTTCTGCATCAGTTGAGATGATCATATGGTTTTCATCCTTGGCCCTATTAATATAGTGCATTACATTTATTGATTTGTGAATGTTGAATCATTCCTTCATCCCTGGGATGAATCCCACTTGGTCAGGGTGTATGATCATTTTGACGATCTTCTGAATTCTACTTGCCAGTATCTTATTAAGGATTTTTACATCCTTGTTCATTAGTGAGATTGGCATATAATACTATTTTTCAGTTGGGTCTTTCTATGCTTTGGGGATCAAGGTGATATTTACCTTCAGGAATGAATTTGGTAGTATTGCTTCCTTTTCAATTTCACTGAAGCATTTAAACAGTAGTGGAAGTAGTTCCTTTCTAAAT
Source organism: Heterocephalus glaber (assembly GCF_000247695.1). The sequence continues at coordinate 2,373,581 of NW_004624876.1, forward strand.
GTCTCATAGAATTGAGCAGTGAAGGCATAAGGACCCAGAGTTTTCTTACTTGGTAAGTTTTAAATTACATTTTCAATTTCATTGATTGATATTAGGTCATTTAGAATTTTTCAGTCTTCTTTCTTCAACTTTGGTAAGTCATACATAGTGAGGAATCTGTCCATTTCTTCTGTGTTTTCCATATTATTGGTATATGCATTCTCAAAGTAGGTATTGATTATCCTCTGGATTTTTTCTGAGTCTGTTGTAATTTCACACTTTTCATTCCTAATTGCATGGATTTGTTCTTTTTCTTTACTTTTTCTATTAAAGTTGGCTAAGGGTTTGTCAATTACGTTTATTGTTTCAAAGAACCAACTCTTGGCTTCACTGATTTTTTTGAATTCTTCCCTTCATCTCACTTACATTGATGTCTGCTTTGATTTTTACAATTTCCTCCCTGGTATGAGCATTGGGTTTGTCCTGCTCTTCTTTTCTTGAAGCTTGAGGTTCAGCATGAGGTTGTTTAATTGGGCTCTCTCTGTTTTCCTAATGTGAGTATTCAATGCTATGAATTTCATTCTTAAGACTGCTTTCATTGTGTCTCATAGATTCCACTATGTTGTATTGTATTTGCAATTTAATTATAGGAATTGTCTGATTTCTTCTTTAATTTCCTCTGTGACCAATTGGTCTTTCGTAATAGTGTTGTTCAATTTCCATGTGTTTGTGAACTTCTTGTGGTGTCTTTTGCTGTTGATCTCCACTTTTATCATACTGTGGTCTGATAATTTACAGGGGATAACTTCAATTCCTTTGCACTTACTTAAACATTTTCTGAGTGATTATGTGGTCTATTTCAGAGACTGAACCATGTTCAGCTGAAAATAATGTTTATTTTTATTTTGTGGGGTGGAACACTCTGTAAATATCTGTTAAGTTCCTTTGTTCAACAGTTTGATTGATTTCTAGCCTTTTATTGCTTGTTTTTTATCTAGTTGATCTATCTATTTGTGACAGTGTGGTATTGTGGTCCCTCACTACTATTGTAATAGTGTTTGTATGATTTTTTATGTCTGTTAATATTTGTTTTATATGTTAGGCACACTAGTGTTTGGTGCATAGATATCATGATTGTGATATCTTCTTCTTGGATCATTCCCTTTAGATGGGTGTAGTGTCCTTCTTTGTCTCTCTTACTCAAGTGTTTGCTTGAAATACACTTGATCTACAGAGGATAGCTACTCCTGCTTTTTGGGGGGTTCATGTAACATGGAGTGTTGTTTTCCATCCTTTAACTTTCAGTCTATGAGTTTCTTTTTGAATTAAGTGTGGTTCTTGTAGGCAGCACATTGTGGGATCTTGCTTCTTGACTCATTCTGCCAGCCTATTCTTTTGATTGGTGAGTTGAGACCATTAATATTGATGGTTATAACTGATACGTATTGACATCATTGTCATGCTTTTATCTTTTTGTTGGAGTCTCCGTCTTCTTGTTTAATTTCTTATCCTGCACAATGGATGTATTATGCTGGGTTTCCTGAGATTGTGATCCTTGTTTTCTTCTCCTAGGATATTGTGAAAAATTTTGTGGAGTGCTGTTTTTGTCTTCATGAAGTTCCTAAGGTGCTCTTTATCATGAAAGTATCATATTTCTCCATCAACTTTGAATAATACCTTTGCAGGGTACATCAATCTGGGTTGAAAGGTATTTTCTTTTAGGGCTTGAAATACATTACTCCATGTTTTCTTGACTTGAGGTTTTGTGTTGAGAAGTCAGCTGTGATTCAGGTGGGCATGATTTGTTTCTTTTCTCTAACTGCTTGTAGAATTTTGTTCTTCTGTTGGGTGTCTGGAATCTTAACTATTATATACCTGTGTGCAGATTTTTTTTCTATCAAGGCTAATTGGAGTCCTATATGGCTCACTAATCTGTATGTCAATTTCTTTTCCACTGATTGGGAAGTTCTCTGTCATCACTTCTGTGAATATTTTTTTTAGTTCATCTGCACTCTCTCCTGTTTCTTCATTGAATCTGATCCTTCATATGTTATTCTTCTTTGCATCATCTAGCAGGTGCTGGATTGATTTCTCATGGTCACTTGCTATTTTTAAGAATTTTTTCTTTTCCTTGTCACTAATTGCAATCTTATCTTCTACATCTGAAATTCTGTCCTCACATTGGGTCATTCTGCTGCATAAACGTTCAATGGATTTTTTAATTTCTTTGATATCTGTTTGTATCTGTTGTATGGATTTCATTTGTTCCCTATGTAGAGATTCCATCATGTTCTTCAGCTCCTCTACTTTTTTTATCTGTGTCTTCCCTAGATTTATTAATCACGTCTGGCTCAATGGGCACAATCTCTTCTGATATCTGAGAAATTATTTCTGGTTTCATTTTTTCCAAATCCTCTTTCATTGACAGTTGAGGAATTCCAGGTGACTGAGTATCAGATTGTTTCATCTCATTTCTCTTTGTGGTTGCTTAAGGTGATCTGGAAGTCTGGTTTTGATACTTGTTTATGTACCTTCTCATTTCACGGATGGGAGTGATGTGTTGTCCTGGCACCTGCATACCTCACCTCCTTGGCACTCAGGGCGATGGTACAGCAGCCCAGTAAGTTCCCTCTTCTGTGCTGGTGGGGACTCTGATCCTCTGCACTCATGGTTTCGATTACTTTCATTAGGTTGATTCCTAGGTATTTCAGTTTTTTGGATGCTATTGTGAAAGGAATCAATTGCCCCATTTCCCTCCCAGTGAGTCTGTTGTTCATGTACAGAAAATCTATTGTTTTTTGTGTCTTGAGCTTGTATCCAGATACTTTACTGAATTTGGTTATTAAGTCTAGAAGACTTTTGGTGAAGTTCTTGGGATGTTCTCTATAGAATATCATGTCAACTGCAAATAATGACTATTTGACTTCTTCATTTCCTATATATTGTTTATTTCTTTCCCTTGTCTAATTGCTGTGGCTAATGTTTCCAAAACTGTATTGAACAAGAGTCATGATAGAGGACATCCTTGCCTTGTTCCTGATTTTAGTGTAAAGTATTTCAGTTTTTTACCATTTAGTATGATATTGGCTGTTGGTTTTTCTTAAATAGCTTTTATCAGATTGAGGTAGAGACCATCTATGCCAATTTTTTGGAGAGTTTTTAATCATAAATACATGTTTGATTTAGTCAAATGCTTTTTGTGTATCTATAGAGATAATCATATGGTTTTTGTCCTTGCTTCTATTAATACAGTGTTTTACATTTATTGGTTTGTGTATGTAGAGCCATCCCTGCATTCCTGGGATTAATCCCACTTGGTCAGGGATTGTGATCATCTTGAAGATTTCCTGCATTCTATTTGCCTTTATCTTATGGAGGATTTTTTGCATCTATGTTTATTAATGAGATTGGCCTATAGTTATTTTTCAGCTGGGTCTTTCTCTAATTTGGGGATCAAGGCAATGGTTGCTTTCAGGAATGAATTTGGGAGTATTGCTTTCCTTTCAATTTCATTGAAGAGTTTAAAGAGTAGTGGTAGTAGTTTCTCTCCACATGTCTTTAAGAAATCAGCAGTGGAGCCATGTAGACCCTGGCTTTTCTTAGTTGGTAAGATTTTAATCATGTTTTCAATTTCATTGGTTAATATTGGGTTGTTTAGAATTTTTAGGTCTTTGTTCAACTTTGGTAATTCATATGTATCTAGGAATCTGTCCAATTCTTCTGTGTTTTCCATCTTATTGGTGTATAGGTTCTGGAAGTAGGTATTGATGATCCTCTGTATTTCTGCTGGGTCTGTTGTAATTTCACCCTTTTCATTCCCAATTGCACAGATTTGGGACTCTTCTTTCCTTTTTTTGATAAAGTTGACTAAGGGTTTGTCAATTTTGTTTATTCTTTCAAGGAACCAACTCTTGGCTTCATCAATTCTTTGCATTGTTCACTTAGTCTCCATTGCATTGATTTCTGCACTGATCTTTATATTTTTCTCCCTTGTATGAGCTTTCAGTTTGTCCTGCTTTTCTACTTCTACAGTCTTGAGGTTAAGTATCAGTTTGTGTATTTGAGCTTGCCCTGTTGTCCCAATATGAGTTATCACTGCTATGTATTCCCCTTGTAAGGCTGCTTTCATTGTACCCCATAGATTCTGATATGTTTTATTGGCAGGTTTGTGGGGAAAGAGGAACCCTTCTCCACTGAACTGCTGGCGGGAGTGTAAACTGGTGCAACCACTATAATAATCACTATGGAGATACCTCAAACAACTAAGATTGGAATTCCCATTCGACCCACCTATTCCTCTGCTAGGCATTTTCTCCAAAGAATTAAAACAATCATACCACAGTGTTATATGCTCACCCATTTATATAGAAGCACATTTTGTAATAGTTAAAACTTGGGAACAGCCCAATTGCTTATCAATGGGAGACTGCATAAAGAAGACGTGTTTTTGTTTTGTTTTTTTTATAAAATGGAATACTACTCAGCCATATTAAATGAGAAAATTGAGACATTTATAGCTAATTGGGTGCACACCAAGGCCATTCTCTTTAGTAAATAAATAGGGCACACATGTATAAATACCAAATAGTTTTTCTGTTGTGAGAATCTGAAAGTGTAAATAAGGAATAAAGTGTATAATTGATAATGTGAAACCAGAAGAAAAGGGGCAAAGGGGAAGGGGAATTTGGGGTAGGGAAAGGAAAGTAGGTAAAACTAAAAATATGAAAAAAGGAAAAAATGGAAAGAAAGTCTTTGTAATAGAGAAGGGTGGAAGGGGTGAAGGGAGCACATGGTATTTGGGAAAAGTAAGCACCAAGATACATTATATGGAAGTGCATCATCCCAATAATGAATGTAAATGTATTGTATACCTAAAATGCACCAATAAATATGATGGAAAAAATTTATGTTTGTGGCACACAATGAATAGAGTCATTACTTTTCTAATCATAATATTTGGATTTATAGTTAAAGGCTTTAGCATGAGAGAGAGTTAGAGAAATCACAGATTTCTGGCCCAACACATACATCCTTATTTAACACATTTACCCACCAGTTTTTCCTGACATATAATTTGATATTGTAACACCTCACTTACATGAAGGACACTCATGTCCATTATTTTGTCATTTCTCATGATAATTTGATTGGGAGACATTGCAAAAGTTGAAAGTATTTAGAAAAAAATAGCAGGGTGGTCAAGAACAATACATCTGCCTATCCAAGATACAGAATCCACACATTGGAAAATAATTTGGGGAAGAAAAGTAGAATGGAGGAGGATCCCTGAGACCAAGGCAAGATCTGACAGATAAATTGGAGCCCACAGAGAAGTTGAAGAGCCAGAACACAATCCGGAAAGAGGAAGGTGCAGTCTGTTTTTTCCCAGTACATGGCTTGTGGCTTACAAGAAAGGAAGACTGATTCATAAGAAAAAACATAGTGAAATTGGGGGACTCTAGAGGCCTTCAATGAGAAATGCAGCAGTGGAACAGACAGGTAGCTGCAACAGATTGTGCAGTACAAGTGCCTCCAGTCCCCTGTAGAGAGTGGGCAGATATCATTCAAGGGAGGGTTCAACTGAACCTGGGACACACAGCAGCCACTGTTTGGTTTCATCTCACTGCTTATGCTGTTAAGCTCCCACTGTGACTGGGTGAGGGACAGCCACGGAAACATCTGTGGTCAAGAAACCACAGTCAAGCTCACAAATGACCCTTTGAAGGGTTTAAGATAATGAGTACAGGCTCCAACCACCAAAGCCAGAGATTTTGGATTTGAAAGTAGCAAAATTGGCATCCCCACTCTAATCCTAATATCAAGTGTCCTATTCACTTAGTAAAGTTACTTTTTTACAAATTTCCTTAGTTTTGGCAGCAGCAATGGAAGCAGAGGCAGTGGCACCATGGCAAAGCTGGCAGGATACTTGCTTCCTTGGTGATCCCAGGATAAAACCAGAGATCACAGTGGCTCAGGTCCTGGAGAGAGGGTTGAAGAAAGCAGAGCACAGTCACCTCTGCCCATTGGCTCCCATTAGGTTGGTTCCTACAGAGATGCCTGGAAGACTTGGTGAAGGCCTTGTCCAGCAGAGATCATGTATTGCCTCCTGTCCTCCCATCCCAAAGCCCCTCAAACCCACCCTATAGTGGAGCCTCTCCATTCTCATGGACTGATCCTACTCAACTTTCTTGCAGAACAGAAGCCTTGCCAATCTGTGCCTTGGCTTTCCTGGCAGCCCTTTTCCTCCTCTGTTATAGCTGCTGAGGAAACTGTTTCCTGAACCATGGATTCCCTGCTTCCAGGTTTGGCACATGACCCTGGTTTTGTTGGCATGTAACAGCAATCATGTTAGCTTTCCAAGGAAGTAAAAAGAAGAAGAATAGAAGGAGATAGTTCAGAAAAAAAGGAAAGTATTAAATGGGAAAATAACAAGTGAAAGAAAGAAAATAAATAGGACTTTGCTTATTCTCATATCTGGAATAAAGGGAGGGTGGAAAGTGTGTTTCAGAGGACAAAAAGAAGATAGTAGAAAGAGTAAAAGGAAGATTTTGAAAGATGCTGTAAGAACATTGTAATTAAATAAGATCTACCAAGAAAGCGTGTGTTTGAATTCTCCATACACGAATTTTGAGGATTAAATTGACATGATCATCATATTATAGAAAGTAAACCAATAATTATTTTTTCTCCCCTTCACATTCAAACACCTCACATACATATTCTAAGATTGAAACAAAAAACAAAAAAAATTAAAAAATAAAGTAAAATTATTAAAATATGTGCAAATAATATTTGTGTCACACAATAGATGTCAGAGAGAGAAAGAGAGAAAAAAGGCATTTGAGATGGTGCCAATGGAAAGAAAGTATAGAGGGATGGAGAAAGAAGTTTAAAGGGGGCACATTGGAAGGCACATGGAAGTTGTGTCTAATTTATAAATAACAAAACATTTAGCTCACTCTACAAAACAACCCTTTGCCTAGTAGAACTTAGCGTCCCTAGGTAAGGAACCGTAGAAATAAAAGGATGAACTCTTAGTTTTACACTATTACTAGGACATTGCTGACCCCCTGTTGCGAGCAGGTACTGTGGGTAAAGAGGACTTGGACTCGGATGGCAGTTCACACACTTGTCTTATATTATCATTATCACAGAATATTAAGTCTGCCAATTACCACGTCCCTGTACCTGTACTGTGCAAGACCTTATGGGAGCACGATGTTTCCTCCCATAGGGTCAGGGGGTCCGATCCATAGACGAAGGGCATAGAGTCGGTGCTAGTCTATCCATCTCTCTGCTTGCCTCGTCCTCTGGTCTCCTCTGGTCAGCGGCGATGCTCCTTCCAGCGGGACCAGGTGTGCAGATGTCTCGGTCAGTAGTCAGATCAGCAGATCGATTGGTCGACTGGTCGGTGGATGGATCGACGACTTGCTTGGAGTCTTCAGCTCCCTTTATACTATTCTAACTGGGCTTTTGTGGTATTGGTTCATACTTATCACATCTTATCACACTATCCAGTTCGGGATACACCCTTATCAGTTCCATACCGTTTAAGGTTCTACTTTCATATCATATGGTTACACATCACTCTTATGATTACATCACACTTAAGGTTACAGCACACTTAGGGTTGTACAATTCAATCTTATTCCAAAGTGTTCTTCCCACCCCCTTAACTCTTACTAAAAACAATAGAAGATGAAATAGTGAATGAAGAGAAAGAAAAAAATAAAAATGTGTTGTGCTGTCAGTATTGGTGAAAGACAAAAGAAAGGGATATGGTGGGGATTGGAGTGTGTCTGAGAGGTAAAGTAATTTAAAAGAAAAGGAAGAGGGAGTGGAAACAAAACACTGTGGAGATTACAGGCAGCTTGATTCCAATTTATTATAAAACTAAATGATTTATTTAAACTTATGTAAAAGCTCATGAGAATGGAAAATCTGGTTCAGATTTATAAGAGCCATAGCCTAGATTCCTATGGACTTCTTAGCACACAACATCCCTCAGGACATTCAAAAAGTGATATCAGATGTTAGGAGAAAAAAGTTCACATATATAATAGCCCACAAAATTATAAAATTCATTCATTCCTAGTTACACTATACTCAGAATTTGACCGATGTGCTCTATTCCCTCAATTCAAGAATGCAGAGATCTTGTGTAATAGCACTTGTGGGGGGCTGATCTCCTGTCCTCTGCAGTCAGGACCAATAGTTTGTCTGTGTCCACCAGTGCTTGACTTGATTTCCTTCTGAGTATTTGTTCTCTTGCTTTCTAGGGAGTGAAAAACCTCAGAGTTGTTGATGGGCCACCGAGACTACAGTCTGGCACCCAGTTTTCCTGTGATCTCTAGAGGAGCTTCCTCAATCTCTGCTCTTGTTCCTCTGCAATAATCCCTGCAATTGCTTATATATTATCTTTTTACAACATTCTAAGTGAGTGCACTTTGCCAAGCCTTCTGACCACACTGTTCTTCTCTTGCTTTCCAACTGAAATAAATTCTAGGTCTGTGCCACACAATGAATCTCTATCCAGCCTAGGAATTGAGTGTCACTTAGGGACTCAGAAGAAGGGGTCCCTTCTGTTTGGAATTACGTGTGGGAGATGATGCAAATGAGCTCAGCACAAAAAGAAGGAAGCAGGAGAATCCATGCCTCAGGCTCAAATGTGCTACAGAGCTTCATATCAATTCAGGTTCTAGCACCTTCTGAATACAGTTAATTGTATTTATCAAGTTTTCTCCTTGGATAAGGAAGGAAGTCCTTATTTTAAAAACAAAAACTCACATTGACTACATTCTTAATTTCCAAACATTTTTTAGTAGCTGCACATTGCAGGTGGATGATATTCTCCTTATTTTCCTTAAGCAGTGTGAGCACAGAGAGGAGGAGACATTCACACACAGTCAGGCAGCAGGTTAGTGATGCAAGACTAATTGCTCACTTTCTGCATCCCCCATCCCTGCCCCAAGAAGCAGTCTCCTCTCCTGGGGCAAAAACTTTGTGTTATTCTCTATGTGATGATGAAATTTCTTTGTGACTTATCTCAACGAGTTTATTGCTTGAAAGACCGCGGGGATATTTTGAAGATATTTCTCAAGAATAAGTTGATACAAGTGATAATGACAGACTTCCTTGGAAAACCTGAAAAATTTTACATGTATTTTTTGTTGGAAATCAGAAAAGCATCTCCCGCCAATATTTTATTGAAGATTTTCACTTGTATGTTAGGAAAAGTTGCACAAGTATTTCAAAAACTGTCATACTAAACATCTTAAAATTGAAATGAAGATCTCTAGGTAATTGTGTCAATTACTTAAAGAAGACTTAAAACCTTTTGTATATGTAGCCTACTTTCTTTCAAGGGCAATAGTTTTGAGTTATATGATTAATGTGTTCTTTAGGAAAATTTAGGTAATTTTAAAAGAAAACTGTGGAGTTCAAAATAAATGTTGACTTAAATAACTTGACAGGAAACTGTAAACACAAAATTCATGAGAACAGAGTTCTTTGAGTATGGCTTAACAAAAGAATCGAATTATAGAAATAGGGCAACAAATCAACTTTCATAGGTAAATATCATTCTCCAAAAATTAATTATGTACTGTCAATAAATATTTATATGTTATTATTTGGAGAGATAATATGGATGAAGCACGTTTTGAATGCAAGAAAATATTCTAAGACACTATTTCCAAAACCCGGTGTAAGAAATTAAACAGAAGATCAAAATCTGATTAAAGTGATTGGTCTGAGTCTAGAGTGTCTGAGTATTTAAAAGTTATCTATCTATCTCCTATCTATCTGTGGATCAGTAGTGATGAAAATTAAATATTTACAAAACTTTCACACAGCAACCCTATAAGATTGGTGAATGTTATTCCCATTGTATAGAGGAGGGTGAATAACTTACAGATTTTTTTTCACTATTTTATATATAATTTTTGTACATGAGTTTTCAGCTGTGTAACATAATTTTGTGTACTTTTTTATACTTTCTCAAATTATAAGGGGGTAACAATGGAAAGCATCCAAATTTACTTCATGTAATTAAAATAAGAGAAATAAAAATCATATATCAGGAAAAATTGATGTGAAAAAGTTTGTCAATCAGAATTAGCAAGGCATGAAATTGTTTGCACCTTTGGACTTTCCTGGTTTGTAATATTTGCCAATGGATGCAAGAGGATTTAATATCAGAAACAATGAAGCATAATTTCATGCTATTATGGAACATAGAATTTTTAAAAAAGCAAAAAGGTATCCTACATAGCAGATATTTTAGTGATATTTTTGGAGTAAAATAAGGTTGTACAAAATTTAAAATGTCAGATGTGCTTCCTATAATTTATTATTTCAATCTTTGACAGGTACATTATGCACTGTCACATAGATAGTTATTTTGACATAATATTATGTGCATATATTAGGACTGGCTTTATAGAAATTTTCATTCACTATAGAAAAGTAAGGAGTTAGATATTAAATAAGTTGTACATAACAAAGCCTGAGTGAGCACTTACATTCTTGAAAAATGTAAATAAGCAAGCCAGAGAATGTTGAAAACTTCCTGGAATATAACTGCCTCAATAACATGAATTTTGATTATGAACTGTTTTTTTTGGTTTTTTTCTTGGTACTGGGGATCGAACTCGGGACCTTGTGCTTGCAAGGCAGGCACCAGAACCACTGAGCTAAATCCCTGGCCCGATTATGAACTATTAACTTTAATTGAATATTCAGATCGTGAATTCCTAGATATTACAGTTATAATAGACATCCTAGGTAAAGAGAAATT
>NW_004624876.1:2387811-2399464 GCF_000247695.1 Heterocephalus glaber
AGCTTGATCAAATGGAACTCAGAGTCTTAGTTTTTTGAGGAATCTCCACACTGAGTTCCATAGTGGTTGCACCATATTACACTCCCATGAACAGTGAAGAATTCCATTTTCCCCACAGCTCCTCCAGCAATTGTTATTGTTTAATTTCTAAATAATAGTCATTCTTTCTGGAGTGAAGTGGAATCATGGATTTTGTTTGTTTGTTTGTTATTTGCATTTCTTGAATGATGTGACAATGAACACTTTCTTTTCTATTTATTTTCCATTTGTACTTCTTCAGCTGAGAAGTGTGTATTTATCTCAGATGTTAATTTTTGGATTGGGTCTTTAAATTTGGGGGTCTGATTCTTTTCAGTTCTTTATTTATTCAAGATAGTAGTCCTTTGTCTGAGAAATGGCTGACAAAAATTTCTTCTGACTCTGTGGGTTGTGTCTTCATTCTGTTAATGATTCCCTCATGATAAGTATCCTATGTAAAATTGGAATAGATGTCTTTATCTCCATACGATGAAAGTCACATATAATAAAGCAACAGCCATTATCATACTAAGAGGTCAAAAACTAAAAGCTTTCACTCTATAATCAGGAACAAGTAAATGATGCCCACTATCTTCACTCCTATTCAGTATAGTTCTGGAAGAATTATTCAGAACATTTAGATAAGAGAAAAATAACAGGAATTTAGATAGGAAAGGAAGAAGTTAAATTATCATTACTTGCAGACAACCTGATACACTACACAGAAGGCCCCCCAAACCCACCAAAAGACTTCTAGATTTAATAATCAAATTTAGTAGTGTAACTAGATCCAAAGCCAACACTCAATAATCAATAGCCTTCTTGTACACAAACAACAAACATACTGAGAGACATTTAGTAAACCACACTTTTCACAACAGCATAAAAAATGAAATACTTAGGAATCAATCTAACAAAGGAAGTTAAAGATCTTTACATTAAAAATTACAGTACTTTTAAAAAAGAGATAGACCAGGATACCAGGAAATGGAGAAATATTCCTTGTCCTTGGGTAGGAAGAACAAACATAGTAAAAATGACCATACTCACAAAATTGCTATATAACTTTAATGCCATCCCAATCAAAATACCAATAGCACACTTCACAGAACTAGAGAAAATGCTTGTAAAATTCATTTAGAACTAGAAGAGACCTAGAATAGCAAAAGGAGTACTGGGCAACAAAGGCATGGCAGAGGGGATCACAATCCCCAAATCTCTTGTGGACATTTATTTTCCTTTTTCTCCTTACACTAATGGTAGAAAACCCTTAGAGATTGGGATGGCACATACCAATCTGGCTAACTATAAGCTCTGTGCCTTGAGTCACCAAGGTCATACAATAGCCAATAATCACCTTGTGCTTCCACCTCTTTACCTTGATGACTCCATCCAGTGACCTCCATACTCATGCCCCAGCCCCATGGTTGTGTGCATGAGGAAGCTCCTACATAACTTTGTATTAATTTAAGTCCTGAGGACAGAGACTGAGGATTCATTGGGCAGCAGACATAGCAGCATCTTTGGGTTCCTCTCCTTGACTATGACCCAGCAGAGAAATAGCAATACCCAGTAAGTGCACATGGACCTGATTGATATGGAAGGATCCTTTCCAGTATTGTTTACTCACTGTGAGGACAAACATGAATGTTTAGGTGGCCAGTGGGATGGTACAAATATGAAAATATCAGTTATAAGAAATGGAAATTTTGTGTTTTGGGGTTTAGAGGGGAAAGCAGTATTTTTTGAAATTTCTTTTCTACACATCCTATTTCCCCTTCCCAAGGATGTCTCACCCATGGCAGGAAAAAATGTGTCTTTTTCAGTGATTCCTAAGAATGTCAACAGGATTATGGGTGTGATATAAGAATGTAGTAGAGAAAGATAGTGATCATAACATCATGAGCTTATGAGAGCTTCTTATATCTTAGTCATGAAGGTACATTTTCTGTGTAGCTTCTTTTATTTCATGTTGTTTGTTTTATCAAAGGTATAAGTATATATGCTATTATTGCTTGTAAAAATGGCACAGTCTAGCAGTTTAATAGATATTATAGTAGGCTGATAGGTAGAGAGTTGAGTCAGGTGAACTGAGCTATCTAGTTAGTGACAAAGGACATCATAGAGAAATAATCCTGGCAGGTTGTCCTCTTAACACAGGAAGATATTTAACTCCTCTTTCAGTTCAGAAACAAAACCCTTACTCATTTTTTTTAACTTTTGGGGCTTCTTGTAAGCTCACAGAGCAGAGCAGTGAATGTTCCCAACTGCATCCACCATAGATAGAAATCGAAGATGGGAAAAATCTCAGAGAGCACTCCCTTGAACATTCAGCAGAGATTTCTCTCCTGCCACCACTGCAGGATGTTCTTGCAGCTCCTTACACCCTTCACATGATTGCAATTGTTTCACACAGTCTGAAGTGGGGAGGGGGGATGTCATGTTCTGGTTTCATTTCCATCTAGGAAATGAAAGAGTGCAAAATGTATCTCAGATGCACCTGAGTTAAGAACTTTTTTATCTCTGTTTACATCTTTCTGTGGGTTTAGAAAGATTGAAAAGTTTTGTGCACCTTTCAATTTATTTTTTAATCCTTTGAGTTCCATTTATTTTTACTTGAGTATATGGGAGGACTGTGATATCTTTGAGAGAGGATTGTCATCAGTGTTGATTTCTAGTTAAAGGAATGCCCTGAAGATTATACAGATAAATGTGCTCTCTTTGGGGTTGATGTGTATAAAATTAGAGCAAAATAAAACTTATCCATCATTGCCCTTAATGATAAAAACAACCTTTATACAGATTATGTCATTTGACCTGAAATTATTCTTCTTCTATTTCTGTTGCAAGGCATTTATTTTTCTGTTTGTGTAAATATATGCATGTGTTTAGAGAAGAATGATGGCACTTTCATATATCTCTGATTTCCCAGAGCCTACACATTGTTTGGCACAGAAGATAAATCAAAAATAAAAACCCCAGTAATTACAGAAAGTACCTTTCCCTAAGTCCCAATAATTGTCCTTAATCAGCCTGATATGAGCATGCTTGGTGTGTTCTTGTCTGCATGTTCATTCCTTTCACAAATTACCTTAGATTTAGGACAAGATACAGTAGCTTCTTTGTATCCATGTCACGGGGACATGACCCCAACAATGTATTTAATTGCATCTATATTGATATTCAAAAACACAGCAGATATTTTTCAGTTAAAAATGCCACAAAGTATAGGGAGCAGGTGACTGTATGACTCAGGCTGAGGTGTGGTATCAAACTCTATATCATTCCAGGCACCATTATCATTTGTATACAGATTTCACTATTTATTAATACACTACCTATCTGCTTAAGTTGCAATTATTTATTTTAAAAACAAATTCTCAAAATGAGTAAATAATTTCCAAACATCCTTGAGTTGCCCTCCATGTGGAGATAAATGCTATTCTTATTTTTCTCAAACAGTGCGAGCATAGGGAAGAGGAGCGTTTCAAACATCATCTGCCTATTGTTGCAGGTCAATGACGCTTGACTTAGTGTTCATTTCCTCAGCACCTTCCCTTGGCACAAGCTCCTCTGTGCCACTGGAGCAGAGTAAAAATGTTATTCCCCATATGAGGATGAAATTACTTTTTGTGTCAGAATGAAGAGCTCATCACTGGACAGACTGCATGGATATTTTGAATAAATTTCTGAAGAATAAAGAAGTGTAAGTGACTGATTTTTATTGGAAAAAAATTGTGAAATTTTACCAGCATTATATTTGGGAAATCAGAAACATATCCTTCACCAATATCTTATATACAGCTTTATTTCTTTTTTGCTTAAATTATTTTATTGGTACATTTTAGGCAGGCAATACGTTTACATTTATCATTGTGTGCTTGTACCTGTACATGATGCATCTTGGTTCTTATTTGTTCCCCAATACCTGTGCACCCTTCACCCCCTTCACCCTTCCCTATTTACATAGACTTTGTTTACATTTTATTCTTTTCTCCTAATTTTTCCTTTCCTTTTTTCTTTCCCCTTCCCCTACCACTTCGCCTACTCTTTTGGAACTTTTCTTCCTTATATACACCTTTTTACTTCAGTGACAGGGAAAAAGCTACAAAAATTTAGAAAAGATTGTCATAATAATAAACTTACATGTTAAATGAGATCTTTCTGTCAGATAATGCTGTGCATTAGTTCAAAGAGACTTAAAATCACTTGTGGTTTTAACCTAATCTATTTTGGGGACAAAGATGTTTTCTTTCTTATTTACATTCATTTCAGGTAATTTTAGAGTAAGTTTAATTAAAAAGCTGCTTGTGGCTTCATAAATCAACATTGACCTGGACACACTGACAGGAAAATCTACCCCCAAAATTAATGACAACAGATTCCTTTGAAGATAAGAAAGCAGGATTGTGAAAATATGGAACGACACCAAGTACCCAACTTTCTTAGGTAATTGTTCATATCTCTAAAGAATATTAATGCTGATATAAATATCATTAAACCTTTACAAGTTCATATCTATAAAGATAATATAAATTGTGTCTTTTCTAAATGCCAACGATATTCTAAGAGAATGTTTTTCAAATCTGGCTTAAGAAAGTAACATGAAATCTTCAAATATAAATATTTTGATTGAATTTACTCACCAAAGTCTAGAGTATCTGTACATTTCTAAATATCCCCAGATAAATATATTACTAAATTAGAAGAAACAGCAATGAGAATTAAATGATTTTTAAAAGATTTTCTTACAGCAGCCATATAAGGTAGGTAATGCTAATCCGCATTTTACAGATGAAGAGGATTACATTATTCACAATCGTCTTTATAAAACTTAATGTAAGTTTTTTATTACAGCTGAGTTTTAAGGTGTATTTATACTATTTCATGTAGTATCTGTTTAATGTGTTATTTCCAATTAAATCACAGTGTGACCTGACCAAAAAATGTGTCCCAGTTTTCTTCACACAGCTAAAATAACAGAAATACAATTTATGTATCAAGAAAGATTGATGAGAAAATCTGTAGGTTAGAACTAGGAAAGGCTAGACACATGAAGGGCCTGGGGTCAATAATCATACAAAGATCATTACTAGCTATACATCAGTGATACTGTTGACAGCATGCATTAACAGTATTAAATTGTATTTGATTAGAAACTTTTTGCAACAAAATATAGATGATTAAAAGTAAAATAAAATGGGTCCCAAGTATTGTAATTTATATAACTATCCCTACCAACATATTTTCTAGAAATTTTCATTTGTGTTATATTAAAAGAAGCAGCAGGATTTGAATAGATTGTAATAACAATAACAAACTCACTAAGTGATGTTCCTGCCTCTGGCAATGCTGTGAGTGAGTTAACATAATTGGAATTGATGTATGTAATTCACAGAGAGACTTAAAACATGTGTCCTTTCAATATAGTTTATGGAACTAGATGTTGTTGTATTGTAGACTACATAGATGAGCTATAGGTCCTTTGTAGGTAAGAATTCTATAAACAATGCTATGGATTCATAAATCAGTCAGGATATGTATATATTGACATTAAAACACACCCTCTGACACTGTGACTGCAGTTTCTTTTTGGGAGCATGAATTCAGGAGAATGAAATCATGCAGATACACCAACATCTCAAATTACATAGTTGGTGTGTAAAATTTCTCTAAAAAATTAGTTCTGAAGCACATATTACTAAACATATATTTTTAAAATACAAGCATTACTGGCCATATTTTTAGATAATACTAATGGTTTATTTTCCAAATGTCTGGAAATAGTCAAAGACTTTGTTTCTCAAATCTGGTATTGGAAAGGATCACCAAGCACATAATATCCAGATGTTTTGTAAAGTTTAGGTTTGGTTCAGTGCTAAGCAATCTTCATATTTTAAAATACTTACACATAAATATATTCATAAATGAGACACCACTATCATTTTATGCAATTTAAAATAATTTTGAAATTTTTTTACAATGACATTATACTCTAAGTAATCATTGTCTGTACAGATTGAGATATTGCAGTATTAATCCAGAGAGTCACTTGCCTGAGCCAGCTGCCTAGGCTGAGATCTCACAATCTACTATGACCACTATGCTGGCTGGAGGAAGTGACCAAGAGAAATTCCCATTACCTGAAAGCTCCATTAAAAATCAACTCCTGTCACACCTCCACAACCCCATGTACTTCTTCCTTTTCAACCTGTCCTACTCTGACATCTGCTTCATCTGCACCATAATCCAACAGATGATTGTGGACATCCAGTCTCAGAGCAGAGTCATCTCTTATGCGGGCTGCCTCATGCAGATGTCTCTGTTTCTCATTTTCATACGTTTGGATGATATGCTTCTGACAGTGATAGCTTATGACAAGTTTGTGGACATCTGTCACCCACTGTGACACCATAGCATCATGAAACATCATCTCTGTGGATTCTTCATTTTTGTGTCTTTTTTATTTAGTCTTTTGATATCTCAGCTGCAAAATTTGATGATTTTACACTTTACCTACTTTAAGGATACATAGATTACTAATCTTTTCTGTCACCCTTCACAACTTCTTAATCCTGTCTGTTCTGATACCACTACCAAAAATATAGTTGTGTATTTTTTTGGTGCCATTTCTGGTTTTCTTCACCTCTCAGGAATTTTTTTCTCTTACTACAAAATTGCTTCCTCCATTCTGAGAATCCCATCATCAGAGGGTAAATATAAAGCCTTCCCCACCTGTGGGTCTCACCTCTCAGTTGTTTGCTTATTTTATGGAACAGCGATTGGAGATTACCTTGCATCTGCTGCATCAAATTCTCCTAGAAATCGTGCAGTGGCCTCTCTGATGTATAGTTTTTCATCCCTATGGTGAATCACTTCATCCACAACCTGAGAAACAAGGACATTAAAAGTGCCCAGTTGAGGATATGGAATAAAACAAAGTAATTTCATTCTTTCCTTTATTTGTATGCTTTGCATCAGAAGACCAATCATCCAGTCCTAGAACTCCTCCCTCTTTGTTCAAATTATTCTTGCAGTTTCTTGATTCTCAATGCACTCTGTGAACCATAATGGAATATTCTTTCCTTTTCTTTGTGTTTAATTTTACTGAGTGTTCTGGAATTCTTTTTATCATAAACTTCATGACTTCGACAGTAAACCCAGGCAGTCTCTGTAGTTTCTGTGCAATGACACTGGCCTCCAAGTGAAATGCTAAACTCCTTTTATAAATGTGTTTAAAATTTACATTCTTTGTCACAACTAATGTATATTTTCTTTCAAAATTGTATCTAAAATATGCATTTAAGCATGTTATATCCTGGGTCCATATCTGGGATTCTCAGGGTTGTCTTTCATTAAAATCACCTGAGGAGGTTAAAAACACTAATACTTGGGTCCCTTCACCAAAGTTTATGATTTAAACATGTGAATGAATATGAGATGTTTATAAAGACTCAGAGACATCAGAGAAGACTCAGATGTGGTGCTTAAAAGGATCAAGCTCCACTGGACAAAGAGAAATGAGTTTACTATAGCAGTCAGTAGGTGACATTTTTCCTTCAAATGTCATCTTGGAATCCATTGTCCTTCAACAGCATGCATCTTGGAATTACTATAGCTGGTGTTAAATGTATCTTCCTGCTCCATACTGCCCTTCAAATATTTACATTTTACTGTTAAGTGGGGATTTCTGATATTCCTACTCTATTTTCCACTTGGTGTTGTGTCTAAACACTCGCTCACCATATTTCACTACCTTGGAAATTCATTATATTCCAGTATTTCTTTCATGTCCTCCAAGACCTCTGTGTTTAGATTGTAACTTTAGTAAGAATCTCTGTGTTAACATAGCTCACTTTTGGTTTTATTTTGCAGTGACTATTCAACCCATTGTCTATATTCAATTTTTTTTGCTAAAAAAACCTCTATATGTATATATATATATACATATATATACACATATATATATACATATATATATTCTTGACAAAACTCTGAGTGATACATCATAACATGGGAAAAAGTCATGTTGTCAATTGTCTATAAATGAAATAATTCAAAATAAGCTTAAGAAATAAAACTGGTTTTAAATATATGGTTGTGTTTTGATGTCCAGCTGAAGAGTCACTGGTGGTCTCATGTTTTTAGTTATGCTATGGTGGTAGTGAGGAATGAAGATTATTGTCAACATCTCATTATTATTAAGTTGAGTTTTGCTTCTTTTAGTTTACCCTAAAAGTGCCAAGGTCCATGCTACCTGGGAAAGTCAGCCAATTTTTTAACCTAATTCATAACCAAAGTCTTTGATAATTGTAACAATAACATTGCATTCTCATGTCATATAGTGGACACTCCCTGGAGGTAAAGTTTTATTTTTTTCTCTTTTATTCAATGATTTAGAAGAATTTTATGATGTAGTAGCACTTTCCATGGTAAAATGTGGTAAAGTTCAGAATAGCTACCTCAAAATGGTGTAACACTCTTGTCTAAGATAGGTGTTACATAGAAGGGTGAAAACCACATAATAATCTCAATAGATACAGAAAAAGAATTTGACAGAACTCAAAAGCCTTTCAAGATAAAATAATCTTAATGGAAACATATAAAATGTCCTTACCTCAAACTGATAAATGCCACTTAGCACAAATCAAGCCAACATAATAATTAATGGGGCAAAACTAAATGCTATTTCTTTATAAGCACAAAAATGACAGTGGTGTCCACTACCCTCACTCATGCTTAATATAGTATTCAAAACTTTATCCAGAGCAATCAGGCAAGAGAAAAACATAAAAAAATAAAAAGTGTATGCATTGTCCAAGAAGAAGTTTTACTTGCTACAAGGTATGTTTCTTCATTTATTCTTTTTCCAAAGCTCTTATAGCCTTGTTGTATGTGTTTGCATTTGCTTCTCCTTAGCCACGTTTAAGTAATTCCTTATTAGTGTTTTTAGTGTATAGATGGCCCTTCATGTTCCAAGGATGATAATTTGCATCATTTTTATATGTATGAGTGGCACGTCTGCCTATGATGGGCTCTGATTACCTTGTAGCTGTCTCTTTCTTCTTCTATTACCAGGTCATGATGAATCCTCAGTTTTGTAGTTTAGCTTTGGTGTCTGTTTTCAGTCTTTTGTTGCACAACTTGAGTGTCTCACAATTGATATTTCACGGGGTGAAAATTGCCGATTTTGTTCTGTAACTCTTCTGAACTGCTTAATGTAGCCTGTTCTGAAACTATTATCAAATACATCATCATATATTTTATTATTGTCATCTTGGGATGCCTTCCTATCTCGGGGATCTTTTACTCTTACTATAAAATCATTTCTTCCAATTGGAGGAATATAGCATATGCCAGGAAGCCTGCTCCACCTGTGGGTCTCACCAGTCAATTGTTTGCTAATTTTGTGGCACAGGCCTGCATTGTACATTGCTTCAGTTGTACCATATTCTCTCCAACATGGTGTAGTGGCTTCCGTGATGTACAATG
The DNA here is from genome assembly GCF_000247695.1 of Heterocephalus glaber. The sequence continues at coordinate 2,397,322 of NW_004624876.1, forward strand.
TGAATTCCTTCACCAAAAGCTTGAGGAACAAGGATATTAAAAATGGCCTGAAGAAGTTCTACACCACAGCACTGTAATGGTGTGATATTTGCTATGCATTTGGAATATGAGTTTGAAAATTGAGCAAAGCTAAACAAGTACTCATGTAAATCAGGCACTGTTGGTCACAGTATGTTTGTAGCATGAGGACTTTAACTTTTCATCATGTTTCTTAGTGTAATGAAGTCAGTCACGTTTGGAGGGTGGAGGAATTGGAAAATTTTTAAATGGATACACACATCCAGTTCAAGAGGATGAAAAACTTATATGGATAACTGGCATTTGTACATTCATAAGAATGTGAACTAATAAGTGTTACACAATCATGAGTATAAAATTTCTGCAAATGTTAATTTTATCTATATTTTACCACAATAGAAATACATAATGGAAATAAAATGCAGTTAGAGCTTTCAAAAAATGGACCAGATACAAAAATACTAGCACTGTTCTTTCTTTGTCCTATGCAGCAGCTACACAAAGTGCACCTGAAGAAAGAGGGAGAAGCACTAGTAAGGGTGTCAGGGAGGGAGTGAGAGTGGAAGAACAATGTTTGGCTATGCCAAACGCACATCATATGCATGCAGGAAAACATCACCGTGGATCACTCTGACAGGTACAATTGATATATGTTAATAAAATAGACAAAAAAGAAGTCCAAATTGCTCATCAGCTTTCTGCTGTGTAGAATGAGCAAATACCATTCAGAGGAAATTTATTTTCTTTCCTTTTTCTTCTTCCACTTACATTAAGAAGTCCCTAGAGATTTGGAGGCTGTAGGACAACTTGACTAATTATGCATCCTGTGTCTGGAAGCACCAAGGTCGTGTGATTAATAGTCAACCACGAGCCTGTTCCTCCAGTCCTTCATGCTGATCATTCCAGTTTGGCGAGCTCCCTGCCTGTGCAGGTTGTCTCCATGGTTGTCTGCATCAGGCAGCTCCTATGTAACTCTATATTCATATCAAAGCTGAGGACAGAGATCCAGCCTTAACTAGAGAATTGTGGGATGTGGAGTTGACTCTCATCCCTCAGTCAGAACCAGGCAGAGACACAGCAGTATGCAGTAAGTGCTGAGGAGATAGTGGATGCAGAAGGGTCTAGCAGAAGCACCATTTCCTTGTCTTCAGGAATAACAGGCATTTTGGTAGCCATGATGGAGGCCAATAAGGTGAACAATTTCTATCATGTGGCCTGTGAACCTATGTTCTATGAATCTATGTTGACCATGCACCTATCTTAGTGTGAGGGTCATGGACATCTCTTCCAAAGTTTTCCTTGCCTTCCCCCATTAGATCCACTTCCAATAAGCAGCACACATATTTCCGGAGAAAATGGGCCCCTCAAAACTGTTCTGTAAGCCTCCAAATGGATCAAGTATGCAATGGTTGCAAAGATGATGAAGACTACATTAGCTACATCTGAATCATTAGAGACAGTTTTCTAGTAGCCCATCACTGAGCTGCACATAATGTGTACCTCATTTTATTGGATTTATCTGGATTTTCTCTTGTTACACATTTCCCACATTATTATTACTTTACCTAAATTAGTAGCTTTTTAAATAACTTGCTTTACATTTTTAGATGAGAAAGGCTAAACCAAGTTTCAATTAGACAGTCTGATTGCTGTTTCAGGCATTTTGCTATGACTATTCTGTCATGTTGGAGCCTTGACAATTCAAATAACACTTCCTATACCTGTCAGTCAAGGAAGACCACCTTGCTCACTGTGCTCATCTCTTTGGTGGTTCCTGGTAGAGCAGAGCTGAACAGAGCATTTGGTGGCTCAGCTGCACCCCTACATGAGACCTGTAGACCACAGTCAAGTTTCACAGAAAGAATAGGCACATAACTGTTCAACATTGGTCTCTCTTCCTTCCCTCCATTCCAGGATAATATTACAACTGTTCACACCATCACACATTCCTGTCATCATTCCTCTTAATCACAACAGGTGACTTTGGCTAGGATTTTAATTCATTCTTACTCAGGAAATTGGATAGTTTAAGAATGTGCCTGAGAATTAGGTGGGATTGAGACTTTTCTATATCTTCTTTTCCTCTCTGAGAGTGGGTAAAAATGAGTGATATGGTGTAAAAGAC
>NW_004624876.1:2414945-2441210 GCF_000247695.1 Heterocephalus glaber
CCAATAAAAGAATTTAATCCAAAAAAAAAAAAAAAAAAGAATCATGACCACATACATGGATAGGAAGAGCCCCAAAGGTTCAGCTGTAGGCCTGGATCATCTGTGAGACACATGAGATGAAATTATGAGACATCTGTTAGATTTTGTGCCTTTATATTGCTTGGACAGCTTTTGAAAAAAGCAAATGTTTTCTAAAAATAAAAGGAATTAGTTACATACTTAACTGTTTACCCCAAGTGTCACTTGGATAGTGCATTCATTTACTTACTGACTGTCCCGAGTGATCCTGTGACAGGTGATGTTTCAACCACTCGACTCCTGTTTGCATGAGATATACTTGTATGTCTGTTGACTTCTATCAATTATTTCAGCATACTTGTTTATTTAGAATGTTGTGTTTGCCTTTGATATTTGTTTGTGGTGAAATGTAATAATAAGTTCTGGTTATTTTTTTCACTAGTGCTAGTTTATTTTAATTGTGAAAAATAACAAAATCTTGTGCTACAACTTTTGAAAACTCTTGTCATAAGTACATAAGCTGTAAGTTTTATACTTCCCCAGAACTCAAGGATAGTCTTTTACAATACAAAATACATTTGGGTCACTGAGACTGAATAGGAAGTAAGTGCCAAAATATCTGCAAAAGAAAAAATTTTAAATTTTAAATTCCTCTTTAAGAGGAAGAAATGTTAATGGAGCAGAGAGAAAAAGTCTGTGTTGTGAAATGGGAAGACAAAATACTTCTCCTTATTATCAACTCTTCATAATATAGAAATTGTAGACTTGAAAGAAGTAAAACTTTAAAAATTCAATAGTGCCCAATGATTATAATAATTTTATTCATGGTATTCACAGAGTTAATCATCATGTAACAAGCTGTCCTCTACTCAGAAAGAGGAAAATATTATTATAAATTATTTGTGCACCTCTGGGCCAAATAATATGAAAATTGTTTTTTATTTATTCAAAACAAGGAGATTTAAAAATTCATTTACAAAACTGTAAATGGTTAGGTCCAATACACAAAATAATTGAAAAACACTGGATAGCAAATTGCTAACCAATATGTCCATTATCAATGTCTTCACCATTACATATCATGGGTAAACAATTAATTGAAATTCTGTCACTCACAGAAAAAAATAGGAAAGGCCAACTGAACAGTGTAAAATGCATTGTTCAAAGAAAGATATTAAAGTAAGAAGAATTCAGAGACTAGATTCTACTGTCCAGATTGTAACATTGTGTTGTGTATTAAATGCATTAAGATATGCCATACACAGAAAAATTATTGAATATATTTGATAAAATTGTCACTTTTATATTTTCTGTTATATTTTCTTATACACATTAAGGGAAAATAAGTAATTTTTGACCATTCGATATTTAAATAATTTGATTGGTCACTGCTTAATTAGTACCCAGCCTTATGTCTATATTTTGGAAGAATGTACTTCATTGGTAACAGTACTGACATTTGAGGCAGAGGAACTCAACATTTCTCACCTATGAGAAACTCAATCTTATCAGTCTTGTTTAATAATTGATTTTTGAGCTAGTCATCTCATTTGATACATCTACTCTAGAGATAATCAACTAAAGTACGTTTACAAGGGTAAAACAGAGATACATTTGGAACAACAGTGAATTATTCTTTTAGAGGCTAGATATTGGAAAGTGGGAAAAATATGTTCAAATGAGAAGGGAAACAAGGGTGGTGGAATGGAAGGGAGAGAAAGGACTTTTTTTAAAAGACAGAATGTATTTGTTGAATGATTTTTCTGCATCTATTGAGATGATCATATGTATTTTTCCTTGATTCTGTTAATATAGTGTATTAAAATTATTGATTTATGTATGTTGAACCATCCTTGCATCCTTGGGTAAATCAGACTTGGTCAGGTTGTGTGATCTTCTTGACCAACCTCTGTATTCTCTTTGTCAATATCTAATTAAGGATTTTTGCACCTATGTTCATTAAGGGGATTGGCCCGTAATTCTCATTTTTGGTTGGGTCTTTCCTTGCTTTTCGAATCAAAGTAACACTTGCTTCTGGGAATGAATTAGGAAGTCTTGCTTCCCTTTCAATTTCATTGAACATTTTAAAGAGTAGTGGAAATACTTCTTCCCTAATGTCTGGTAGAAATCAGCAGTAAAGCCATCAAGACCTGCAATTTTCTTTATTGGTAAAGTTTTAATTATGTTTTCAATTTCACCAATTGTAATTGAGGTGTTTAGAATTTTTATATATTCTTGGTTCACCTTTGGTAATTCATATGCATCTAGAAATCTGTCCATTTTTTCTGTGTTTTTCAATTCATTAGAGTACAGGTTTTCAAAGTAGGTATTTATGATGCTCTGGATTTCTGCTGGATCTGTTTTGACTTTACCTTTTTCATTCCTAATTGCATAGATTTGAGGCTTTTCTTTCCTTTTTTGATAAGGTTGGCTAAGAATTTATCAATTTTATTTGTTCTTTTGTAAAACCAACTCTTCAATTCATTGATTTTTTTTGGCTCATGCTCTTAGTCTCCATTGCATTGATTTCTGCTCAGATCTTTTTAATTCCCTCCCTTATATGAGCTTTGGATTTTTCTTGCTCTTCTTTTTCTAGGAAGTTAAGATTCTGCTTTAGGTTGTTTATTTGACCTCAGTCTGTTTTCCTAGTATGGGCATTCACTGCTATGAATTTCTGTCATAGAACTGCTTTCATTCTGTCCCATAGATTCCTGTATGTTGAATTGGCATTATCATTTAATTGTAAAAACTGTATAATTTCTTCTTTAATTTCCTCTGTGATCCATTGGTTGTTCAGGATTGCGTTACTCAATTTCCAGATGTTTGTGAAGTTCTCGCAGGTTCTTATGCTATTGATCTCCAGTTTAATTGCACTATGATCTGATAATATACATGGGATAACTTCAGTCCCTTTGTATTGACTTAAACTTGTTCTATGAGCTAGTATGTGGTCTGATTTGGAGAATGAACCACATGCAGCTGAAAAGAATATATATTCTGATTTTATGGGTTGGAACACTCTGTAGACCTGTACTAAGTTCATTTGTTCAAAAGCTTGGTTCACTTCTAGTATTTGTTGATGTTCTGTCTACATGATCTATTTGTGACAGTGATGTATTTATGTCCCCCAGTACTATTGTATTAGTGCTTATTTGGATTTTCATGTCCCTTAATATTGGTTTTGTATACCTGGGGGCATTAATACTTGGTGCATATATATTTCTGTTTGTCATCCCTTCCTCTTGGATTTTTCCCTTTACAAGGATGCAATGACCTTCTTTCTTTCTTGTAATTAGTTTTGGTGCGAAATTTATTTTTTCTGTATATAGGAGAGCTACCTGTGCTTTTTGCCAGGTTCCTGTTGCATGGAGAACTGTTTTCCATCCTCCTACTTTTAGTCTATGAGTTTCTGTTTGAATGACGTGAGTTTCTTGTATACAGCACATTGTTGGACTTTCCTTCTTAATAGATTCTGCCAGTCTATTTCTTTTCATTGATGAATTGAGTCTATTAATCTTTATGTTTACAACTGATATGTATTGCCTTATTATTGTCATGTTATTTTCCTCCTGTTGACTCTTTTTTATTTCTCCCCTCTCCTTTTAATTTCTTGCTTTGCCTGATGGATTTGCTCTGTTGTGTCTCATGAAATTGTGACCATAATTGTCTTTTTCTGGGATATTATTTAGAATTGTTTGGAGAGCTGGTTTGGTTCTCATGAAGTCTGTCAGGTGGTCTTTTTCATGAAAGTATCTTATTTCCCCATCAATTTTAAAAGATAGTTTTGTAGGATACATCATTCTAAGTTGGAGGTTGTTTTCTTTTAGAGCTTGGAATACCTCACTCCAGACTGTCTTTGATTTGAGGATTTTTGTTGAAAACTCTGATGTGATTCTGTTGGGCTTTTCTTGGCATATGACTTGCTTATTTTCTCTAAATCCTTGTAGTATTTTGCTCTTCTGTTGGATTTCCAGGATCTTGATTATTATATGTCTAGATGTATGTTTTTTTGGATCATGGCTAGTTGGAGTCCTATATGTCTCACTTATCATTATTTTCAATTCTTTTGCTCTGTTTGGAAAGTATTCTGTCATTAATTCTGTGAACAGTTTTTTTGTCATTTTACTTTCTTCTGCTTTTTTTCTGGACTTCTATCAGTCTTATATTACTGTGCTTTGTTTCATCTAGGAGATCTTGGTTTGATTTCTCATGGTCCCCTACTAATTTTTAGAGATCTCTCTTTTTATGGTCACTGACCAGCATCCTGTCTTCTATATCTGATATTCTGTCTTGAGATTGGCTCAATCTGCTGTGTACATTTATAATAGAGTTTTTAATCTCTTGGATATCTGTTTGAATCTGTTTCATGGACTCCATTTCTTTCCTACATTGGGCATGCATGGTTTCCATTTCTTTATTATGCAGGGCATTCATGGCTTCTATCATGGTCCTAAAGTCATCTAGTTTTTAGCTCTTTCTGTTCTGGAGTCTCTAATCATGTCTTTCCATATGCTCACCATCTCTGTAGTTATCTGGAAAATTATTTCTGATTTGAATTTTTCTGGAGTCTCATTTACCTGTTTTGTTACTTCCTGTGCTATCTGTTCAAGATGTTAATGTGGTTGATTATTAGAGTTTTCCATCTCATTTCCCCTAGAATTTGCCTTTGGTGTGCTGGAAATCTTGGTTTTTGCCTCGTTTAAATGTCTTGTCATTTCTACTTTTGTTTTTGCTACCATCCTTGGTTTAATTCTTGGGTTAATTTTTATTGTTCATTTTATCTTTGTTGCTTATATTTATAATCCTAATGGAATGATTTCTTCTCAGAGCTGTCCTCCAGATAGAGCTGATCTTTAGGTTTTGAGTCTCTAATGACTTTGGAGCAATCTTGTTTTCATTATACCAGAAAGGATAACTGATCATATCAATAACAACATCTTAGCCCAAGTGATATAATTAGCAACACAATAGCATTAACTACATCTTAGAAAATGACAATTTCTGGTAGTTATTAATCTGTCACTTTTAACCATGTGAATTAAATCAAAATCAAGCACCAGCCCAAAATACATTTATAGTGAATAAACTCTTCAATATAGTTACTTTACCCTTTGGGATGGGGATGTAGAAGGAGTTGGAGAGGGAGGGTTAGGTAGGTAGAAGGATAGGGAAAGTTTAGAAGTGAGGTCAGAGGACACAGAAAGATCATGCTAGCTCTAGGAAACTGTTGAAAACAAGAGGTAATGACAGAATGAAAGAAAAAGACAAGAACAGAAGAACCTCAAGGCAATAGGGAAGCTATTAAGTGTACTCACTTTTCTTTGAAACTAATGACAATTGAGAGAAGGAAAAAGAGAGAAGAAAAGAAAAAGAAAGAAGAAACTCGAATAAGGGCAGCAACAGGAACAAAAAGGGAGATGAAAAACAATTTGGGAGAGTGAGAGTGAGAGAAAAAATTGGTGGACCAGTTCATCAATTCATGAGCAATTGATTTTGACAAAGATGTCAATGACATAGTGGGAAAAGAACACTTTCTTCAGTAAATGGTGCTGTGGAAAATAGATATGCACTTCAGAAGAATGAATTCACATCTTCTTTTCACACCATATACAAAAAGTAACTAACAAGGGTTTAATGACTTAAATGTTAAACTAGGAAATTTAAAGCTTTTAGAAGGAAACATAGATGAAAGCTCTATGATATTGATTTAGACAATGATTCTTTAAATTATTGAAATGAATAGACAACAATGGCAAAACAAGAAAAAAGCCAGGGATTTAGTTCAGTGGTTTCAATGCCTGCCTCACAAGAACAAGGTCCTGAGTTCAATCCTCATTCAAAAAAAAAAATCTAGAAAAAAAGACTCGCTCAAACTAAACAGAATTCAAACAGCAAAACTAGCAAAACTCAGAGTGGAGAGATGGCCTATAAAATAAAAGAATATATTTGAGAATCATGCATTGGAAAAGAAGCCCATATCAAAAATATTGGGAACACCAAAAAGATATTTCTCAGACAAAGAAGTAAAAGCAACAAATAAACATATGAAAAAAAGTTCAACATCACAGGTCATTCAAGAGATGCAGATGAAAATAACACTGAGATTCTACCGCACACCAGAAATAATGGCTGCTATCAAGAAATCAATCAATAACAAATGCTGGGGGTGGGAGTTGTGGGGAGAAACTTCTTCATTGTTGGTGGGAGTGCAGAGTGGTGCAACCACTGTAGAAATCAATATGGAGATGCCTCAGACAACTAGGATTAGAAGACCCATTTGACCTTGCTATTCCTTTGCTAGGTATCTTCCCAAAAGAATTAAAAGTATCATACCACAGTGATATGTGCACAACCATGTTTATATTGGCAGTTTGAAATAGCTAAAACTTGGAAACAGCCCAGTTGTTCATCAACTGGAGATTAGATAAAGAAGATGTGTGGGTTTTTTTAATGTAAAATGGTGTACTACTCTGCCATAAAGAATGAGAAACTAGAGACATATTTATAGCTAAGTGGATGTGCATTGAGACCATAATCTTTTGAAATAAATAGAACAGACATGCGAAAATACTGAATAGTTTCTTTTGTGTGAAAAACTAAAAGTGTAAATAAGGATTAAAATGTATAATTGATATTGTGAAATAGGAAGAAGAGGTCTAAAAGACTAGGGGAAGTTGGAAGGGTAAGGGAAAAGAAAGAAGGGAAAAGAAAAAACATGAGAAAAGGAAAAATAGAAAAAAAATTCTTTGTAAATAGGAAATGGTGGAGGAGGTGAAAGGAGGGCAGGGGAATTGGGAAAAATAAGAACCAAGATACATCATGTAAAGGTACAAGATCCCAATGATGAATGTAACTGTATTGTATACCTAAAAGCTACCAATAAACTTAATGAAAAAAAAAAAAGAAAACAAATCACATGAATAAGAACAAGCAAAATATTTTAATAGACAGTTATCAATGGAAAACATAAAAATTGCCAAGTCATATATGTAAATATTCTCTATCATTAATCATCAGGGTTATTAAAATTAAGACCACAATTAGATATAATTTCAGACATGTTAGAGGGGCTATTTTGTGGGACTGATCAGATCCTTGAATACCTGTAGGGAGGATGATGGGGAATAAAAAAGTGACAGAGACAATATTCAAGGTACCCTAGGACCAGGAGAAGCTTGCCTCTAGTGGATAGACTCAATTAACTTCACTGTGGACATGCTTTTATTATTCAGCAAGAAGCACAGGAGATGGGGTAGTGTAGTTTTCCAGGAACAGTGACTGCAGTAAGATTAGGGGTAGCAAGATAAGTAACAAGTTAATCATCCCAAAGGGAACAAGTTAAGGTCCTTCCCCATATCTGGATACTTGTATTTTATATTGCCTCAGGAGCACTGTTCTTATGGCTTTCCCATACAGCCAGGAAGTCTGTAACTATTTCAAACTTCTCTGTTCCTGAGGCAAGTTAATACCAGTACTCAGGACTGCAGGGCATGTGGCCTGGTGCCCAACAATCTATACATTTTATGGCTGATCCCTAACAAGTCATTGTGAAAAACACGGAAGGTAGCGAATATTGGTGAGGATATAAAGAAAAACAAACTTTGAATGCTTTTGTTGTCAATGTAAACTGGTGTAGTCATTACAGAAAACAGTGTGCAGGTTCTTCAAAAAACTTAAAATAGAACTAACGTAAGATTCAGAAATCTCATTACTGTATCTCTGTCCAAAGGATATGCTATTCACAGGACAACATGCATGAACATTCCCTTTATCATAGAATCATCCTTCACAATAGTCAAGGATTGTCATCATCTGTTATCACATTAATAAAGAAATGTGGCATGTATACATAATTGAGACATAAAAAGAAGTAAATCCTGATATTTGCTACATCATAGAAGAACCCATATGACATTATGTAAAGTGAAATTAAAGACCCAGACATAGGCAGCAAATACCACACAAGTTCACTTATATATGGATGGACCTCTGAAAAGCAGAAGTCATAGAAGCTGAGCAAAATGACAGCTACCAGAAGCCACAGGGATAGGATTTTATAAGTTAGGGTCAAAGCACACATTTCGGATAAGACAGGAATAACTACAAGAGTTCTATTGTACAACATGATGAATACAGTTGATAAAAATAAATTGTGTATTTGAGAAAAATGGAAATTTATCAAATGGAATCGAGAAAATAATTGAAAAACACATATTTGATATGTCAAGTATCCAAAATATGTAATAATGAACTATTACAAGTCAGAAGCAAAAGTAAAATGCACACAAATTGCTAAATGAGAAAAGGGTTAATGAGATAATTCTCAGAAAATATATAAACTGCCAATAAATACGAGAAAAGGTGCTCAATTTATCATAGGGAAATTCATATAAAAATGCAGTGAGAGAGCACTCCATAGCCAATCAAATTCTGTACTTTCCATTAAAAATTTGCAAAGTGTTACCAAAACTGTGAATATATCACAAACTACATACATTAGAATGTAAAAAAAATCCTGCTACAATAAAAACACTTTAGCAGTTTCCTCAAAAAGTTAAAAATGCAATCACCATATGAAACAGCTATATTATGACCCCCAAAATTGATAAGCAATATATTCATGTGCTTAGCATAGGATAGGTTTTCAGACATGTACCACTAGGCAATTTTATCATCTTACAAATGAGTAGATTTGATTTGTACAGTGGATTTGTAAACATTAACATGGTTCTGATATCTCTAGGTAATCTAATTCTATGGGGACACTATTATATATAGAGTCTGTCAATTACCAAAACATAATTGCAGCACATGACTGTGTGCAAACAAATGTGCATGCATAACCACAGCTGTGCTAGCAACTCTATGTAAAAGATGGAAATTAGTAATGTCCATCTGTGGATGAATGGATAGACAACATGTAGTGTACACTTAATATAAAATATTATTCAGTCACAGAGAGGATGAAAAATTGTTTAGCAACAACTAATAAAATAGAGAAAAGGACATAGGAAAATCGGAGCAAGGGACAGAGGGAAGGAAGAATGAAAAGAACAAAGATCACAAAGAACAAAGTAACATTTCAAGAGTTATCATAGGCATTTATATCACTATGAGTCATATGAGAAATTGCTTTCTAGGCTAGATTCTAGCATTTGTGTTCAAAATCCAATCATTTTAAGAGGCAAAAATTGATTTATTCAGTAGAAATATAAAAGTACACAATAAAATAAACAGACTTCAGGCCTTGAAAAGAGAGTGAAATGCTAAAGTTTGGAACTGGGAATATTTACGTTTTTTGCAGTGCAAATCTGTAGAATTTGTGAATCCAATCATTGTTGCTATAACAAGAGAGAGAGAAAAGGTGGGAATGTGTGTGGTTTCGAGTTCCAGGTGTCAGGCTATCCCTTCTTATCTTTCCTTCTTGCCCTAACAAACTCATAAGAATAATGATGCACACTACTGAAATGGCTATCACTCTGATGTCTTCATTCTATTTCTTTCAGGGGAAACAAGAACAAAATAAAATTAAAATGAATAGCATTAATATTTACACCTAGTAATATATTTTGAGAAAACAATGTCAACATTATATGTATTTTTCTTTAAGTCAAGGTGAAAATATCAGGAATGTATATAAAAAAGTTGCCAAACTTGGAACTTTATGGCTCATTTATAGGAAAGAAAATTACAAAGAAACTACTGAGGGAGTTGTTGAGGAGAAATATATATATATATATAAAACCAAAGTTATATGGAATGGGAAATGTGAGGTATATTTAAAGCATTTGCACCATGTCCATTTTGTTCTGAGGTCAGTGGTCCATCACAAACAAGAGGCTGCTCTGCTGAGGAGTCTTCCCAGGGCCCACTTCACATCCTTGTTCCTCAGGCTGTAGATGAAGCGGTTCAGCATGGGGGTTACCACAGTGTACAGAACAGAGGCGATCTAGCTTCCATTGGAAGAATGAGTCACAGGAGAACTGAGGTGCACTCCAAGTCCTGTTCCATAAAACAAGGAGACCACGCATAGGTGAGACCCACAGGTGGAAAATGCTTTCTAACTGCTTGCAGTGGAGGACATGCTCAGTAAGGAGGAGATAATCTAAGAGTAAGAGAAGAGGATCCCTGTGACAGGCAGAACACCCAGCAGTGCAGGCGCCACATATAGGAAGATGGTGCTGATAAGGGTATCAGAGTTGGCGGCCTTGAGAACCTGATGCAGTTCACAGAAGAAATGAGGAATTTCAGTGACTGTGGAGAAAGTAAGATGCTTCCTCAATAGAATGTGGATCAGGGAAGCCAAGGACTTTATGATCCAACACAAGAGAATTAAAAGGCCACAGAACCAGGGGTTCATGATAACTGTGTATTTCAGTGGGTAGCAGATGGCCACAAAGTGGTCATAGGCCATCACAGACAAAAGGAAATTATCCATCCCAACAAAATTATTTGAAAAGTATACCTGAGTGAGGCACTCTATAGAGGAGACACCTTTGCTCTGTGCCTGGATGTTCATCAGCATTTGTGGAACCATGGTAGAGGTGAAACAGATGTCCACAAAAGAGAAGTTGGAGAGGAAGAAGTACATGGGGATGTGGAGGTGGGAGTCAGAGCTGATAGCCAGGATGAGGACCAGGTTTCCAAGCACTTTGACCAGGTACATGGACAGGAACAGTCCAAAAAAAGAGGCTGAAATTCTGGATCTTCTGAAAGGCCCACAAGGACTAGTTCTGAGACACACAAATAGTTTGCTGCTTCCATGTGGTTGGTGCTTATACTGGGAAGGAAAATAATGCAAACTTTAAGGACAGCCACCTGCCACTGCACATATTTCTCACTTTATAATATCGTTCACGGATAGATGTTCTTCAGTGTCTAATAGATCTACCCAATGTTTGTGATTCAGTCAGCCATGTATTATCTCTTTTTCATTTTAAAATATTCTAAATGAAAAGTTTTACATCTTTAAATACTTAAAATTTATATATTATTACTCAGAATGTTTAAAAATTATACAAAAGCACTCTACTAGCATTTATATATGAATCTATGGACATCAACTAAGTTTTTGATATTAACCTTCCAAAATATTTGAAAATATTTCATGATTTTTTCCTTATAATCTTAATTTTTTACTTATAACTGAAGCTCTATGATAGTGATTAAATATAAATTTTCAACTCAGATAACCTTCATTCTTTGAGGTGGCACTTCATAGATTTGTGAAACTTAACACCACTTCCTAATATTTTTCTTTTTAAATGTATTTTTATTGTTATTACTACATTGTTGAGCTTCAAAATGTACTGTTCATAGTAGAGTCTCAGTGTTTTTATTATTATTAATATTATGATGATTAAACTTTCTCTTTATGATAATTGTTTGGATACCTAAATTTTCCAAGGTACAGTAGAGAGCTTTGATTTACAAACTGGATTGTTAAGTCAGACTTCCTTTAATATAGTTTTATTTCATCAATATACCCTCTGTGTGATCTTGAGAAAATAATTTCAACTTTTAATATGTGATTCCTTTCTGCACTAGGGGTCATAAATATTCACAATGAGGTTAAATTAGAGGATAAATTAAATGACAGTAATGTGTATGATTGTTCTCCTAAGTGTTGTGAAAATTTCATACTCACAAGCATCTGTTGTGAGCATCACAAAAAATCTGTCCTGCATGACTATCAGTTATCAATATGCCACTTAACTGGGGCAGCCATCAAGGATGAAATTCTGATCAACATAAATATAACAGGTGGGTTACCTCTTTTAGACACTATTCAGCATTTTTAATGTATAAAGTTCCCTAAGTCTCCTTTCAAAGAATTAGAACCAGATGAATTATTCCAAAAAGAGAAAAAGTTATTTGCACTACATCAATGAAAGGAGGAGAAAACATACATCATCATTTAAATCAAACAGAAGCCAACTTGTATTGTGTGTGCTCATCTATGCAAGGCATAGTATTAAAATAATCAGAGTTAATGACTAAAATGTACAAATAATGGATTGGATCACAAATATTCTGTCATTGTATAAACTGAGTCATGCTAGAGAAATTAAAATGCAAACTTATGATTAAAAATAAATGTTTCCATTCTTCATTATATAAAAGATTCAGTACTATGAGAGCCTGAAGAAGTTAATTAATTCAAAATAGAAAAGACATTATTGAAGATTAATTCATCCTGTGAAAATTAGGAGGAGTTTTTCTTGAAATACTTAAGTTGGAGCTGAGACAGGAAGGATGGATATTTATTAATCAGGGGAAGCACAGAAGGAACAAACATTCCAGCTTAAAAGAAAAGAATCTGCCATTGTTTTTTGAGACAATGAGCTGGATAGGAGGGGATTTGAAAGGCCATAGCAGTGTAGAGCAGGGACCAGGGTCATGAGGGACACTGTGTGTGAGGCCCACAGTAGAGCTTCCTAGAATCTTCCTTGTGTCCCTCTCACATTCACAGATTAATATTGATTTGTGGGTCTGAGGTTGTGACAGTTTTATCTAATCATTTGTATTTTCAGGGTCTCACATAATCCCCATCACACTGTAGGTGTTCAACAAATTCAGATGTCTGATGGGCAGCAAATATTGAGACGAAAATGCAAATCATAGCCTACAAAAACTAGGCCAGCAAAGAGAAACCATAACCATAATCACAACAGAAAAAAAGGCTTTGAGAAGCTTTCACAGTCATTAGTGTTCTTAGCAATTAAGGCAGACTCTCTTGGGACATAAGGAAATCAAGGACAAATTTTTAACCCAGTACAAAAATTGTTGAAAATCATATCCAACAAGATACACCAAGATCAATTACTACAATATCTGTGTCCATAGTCAACAAAATATGCCTAAATCAAGTTCTACAATATCTTTTAAACTTCAGAACATGCCAAGACAGTGTAGTCCAAATTCAGTCATTCAATATTTACCGAAAAATTGAAAGAGATCAATAAGATGAGAAAGAAAATCAGGCTGAGTACCAAGCATCAGAAATAATTATAACATTGCATTATTTTGAAGACACCAAAAATAAGAAGCAATATAAAGGACAAAAATAACAATATAGAACTATTCAGTGACATGAATAAATCAAACTAACCAGCAAAAATAAATTATAAAAGAAAAAAGGAATCACATTAAGAACAAGATAGACAATGTGTCACGCATAATAGATCGTCAATGAGAATTTTAAACATAAATTATTTTTGAATCAGAATCTGCAATTTATGACAGAGAGTTCAGAAAGATATACAGAGACTCTCCAGAAAATTTGATATTCACAGAATATTAATTTCCAGTTTAAAAATTATGAATTGTAGGGAAAAAAAATAAAAGAGTGCAAACTGAAAAAGATGTTTCAGTGGAAAATAAAGTACCTTACAAATAGAGAAACTTCATATACTAAATAAACATTGAGCTGTTTTAGAACTATTATTTTCAGTAAAGGCCAGTACCCACTTCCTCTTTTTTCTTACTCGAACAGGCTCACTAGGAAACACTGACATTCTCCAGTGGCTGCACTGCAGATATCCTGTCTCCATGATCTCTCCCTCAAAATCTGCTGGGATTTCACAGAGGTCGGGAAGAAAGAATTATAGATAAGGAGCAATAGGGCATATTTACAGTTCCTAGCATCTCAACTGTTGAATTCTCAGAGTTCCTCATTAAATAAATTGTTCTATTTTCTTCCTGGTTTCCAAATAATTCAGCTCCTGTGCGGTGCAGAGAAGATAACAGAAAGAAAAAGTCTAAGCCAATTTCACATCTATGTAGGCAGCAATAAATGAAAATAGAATTATTTCTTTCAGAAAGAAAGGCTCTTTTTATTTTCTTTTGTTTTATTTAAAAGTCACAAAGTATCCCCTAACGAAAGAAATTTCTACAAGGTCCCAAACTTAACAACAATTATCTGTGTAGAGCCTCCCTTAAAGAATCTTTGAAAGTTTGTAGATCACTTGCTGTCCACAATGTTAGATACATGAAAATGAATCACATCAAGGTAGATAGTGAAGTAATTATAATCTTATCCCTATACTTGTAATACTTTTAAAAAATAGAGATATATGGTATTTACATATTATACGTATTTACACCAGCAAAATGATAAAAATTTTGCTTTCCCTTGTTCTTTATTTTAAATTTTTTATTTTATTGTATTGCTTTTATTTTTTAAACGATGGAGGATAACTGAAGAGTACAAAGTTATTTTTAGTGAGTTGACAGAAATGTTCTGAGATTGCCATGAGGACTGCACATGTCTATGAATACACTGAAAACTATTGAATTATGCACTTCTGATGTATGATTTGTGTGACAAGAGAATTATATGTCAATAAAATTGTTTATGAAAAAATAAATAAGAAGACATCAAGAACATCTATTATCTTGTGGTTCAAAGAGAAAGGTGATATAGAAAATAATGCATTGCTATTTTTAAAAAGTTGTATAGAAGACAGAATTGCAATTCTAAGAGAAAAAAATCACATGGAAGTGATTAAAGGTGCGTGTGTGTGTGTGTGTGTGTGTGTGTGTGTGTTGTTAAGGATCCAACACAGGGCCACATGAATGTTCGACAATTGCTCTGCTAGTGAGCTATAACTTAACCTTGAGAGGAATTCTTGGTTCTGGTTAAGAAAACACCTTTACACTTCAATACTGCCTACTCGAAGTGTATTATCACCAGCAAATTCACCAATCCTCCAAGTCCATATACAGAGGCTTAAGGGACATGCTTACTATAAGAGAAATCTCCATTATAAAGATTATTTTATGGGCTTGGAAAATAGCTCAGTGGTAGAGTGTTTGCCTAGCATGGACAAGGCCTTGGATTCCATCTGATGCACTGAAATAAATAATTAATTACAAGATTATTTCCTGCCTCTTATGGAATAATATGGAACATCAACTCTACTGAAAATAGGTGATCAGTAAGATAAGATTTAACTTTTCCATCAAGACTAATGCTTCATTTATTAATTTTTTTTTATTCTCTGTGTGTGTGTATATGCAAAACTGTAGATTCATCCATTCACAGAACAATTTTTCAAGAAAGTTTCTTCAGCTCACTGGTTAAAAACATGAATCAGGGAAGATATTTCTTTCCTCATAAGGAACTGACAATGACAAATTTTAGAAAAATAACAGAGATGATTGTTAGACACAGAAATTGAGTATGGTTTGCAGGTGTACATTATTGCCAGAATTTTGTAGCATCCATCCATCCCTGAGTTTCATCCCCAGTACTGCAGTAATAATAAGAGACAGGAGATAGATGAGAAGGTGGGGAGAGAGAGAGAGAGACAGACACACAGAGACAGAGAAACATGAAAGCTGAGAGGGTTATTAGGGAAAAGGAAGGGAACAAGAGGGGAGAAAAAGCAAGGGGGTGACTCAGAGCCTAGTCATTCCAGCGGTAATTGTGCACATATCCCAGGAAGTAGCTGTGAGGCCCAGACCTGAGCAGCTGCAAGAGGGATCACAGCCAGGGGTCCACTCCAAAACCAGAGGCTCCTGAACACCCACCCAAGCCAAATTCCAACCCAGAAAAGAGCTGCACATGTGCACAAGCCTCAGCCAGAGGCCTTCCATAAAATTGGCCACAACCATTGACCTACCTGGAAAAGAGATATACACGCACACAAGCCATACCTAGAGGCTCACCCCAATACCACTGATACATGCATGGAGACTCTAACCAAAGCCTGTGCAGACAACAGGAACTGGAGTGCACAACCGCCAGCCAAAGGCCCTCCCAGACAACAGCTACATAGAGGCCTCAGTGAGAGGCACACCTACATACCGTCCCAAGTGTGCACAACAGCTACATAGAGGCTCCAGCCAGAAGCCCAACTAGACAAGAGGTCAGATCAGGGATAATGAAGACCAGCATTCTGAGCCCAGGAATTGGTGTACTGGTGAGCAGTAGAGTAAAAGCTGCTCAGTGGCTTGTTAAGAATTCAAAACCACTGGGTGACCAAAAAGTCACCTCAACAAATGTAAGCACAGCAGGCTGTATCTGTTGAAATGAGAAGACACACAAATAAGTCTCAAAACAAGATTTCCAGATCACCTAAGTCAACACCAAAGGGCAAAGAGATGGAATAATCTGGTACTCAAACACCTGGATTCACTGAACTGGCAAAGAAAGAAGGCCTGGAAAAATCAAATCAGAAATAATTTCTCATTTAACAGCAGAGATTGTGCTCATAGTACAAGACATGATTAATAAATCTGGAGAAGACAGATAAAAAAATAGAGGAGGTGAGGAACATGATGGAATCCCAACATAGGAAACAAATTGAATCCATAACACAGATGCAAACAGACTTCAAGAAGATTAAAAACTCCAATGAAAGTTTATAGAGCAGAATGAGGAAATATGGGGACAGAATTTCAGATGTAGATGATAGGATGACAATTAGCAAGCAGGAAAAATATTTCTTAAAAATAGTAAGGGATCACGAGAAATAAATCCATCAGCTGCTAGAAAATACAAAGAAGAATAACATCAGACTGACCAGAGTAAAAAAAAAAAAAAAACAGGAGAGAGTGCAGACAACATAAAAAAAAAAAAAACTGTTCACATAAATAATGGAAGAAAACTTCCCAAATATGAGCAAAGAACTTGAAATACAGATTAGTGAGGCATATAAGACTCCAACTAGCCATGATCAAAAATATCTACACATAGCCATATAATAGTTAAGATTTGAGAAACACAACAGAAAAAAATCCTACAAGGAGTTAGAGAAAAGAAACAAATCACATACAAAGGATAGCTTACTAGAATCCCAGGAGACTTCTCAATACAAACATGCAAAGTAAGAAGACCTTGGAGTGACGTATTTCAAGCCCTAAAGGAAAACTGTATCCAACCCAGACTGATGTACTCGGCAAAACTATTCAAAATTGATGAATAAATGACATACTTTCATGACAAGGAGCACTTGAGGAACTTCATGAATACAAAACCAACACCCCAAAAGATTTTAAACAATATAATAGGAAAAGTCAATGAGAATCAAAACCCCTAGAAGCCCTACAGAATGACAAGAAATTAAAAGCAATTGAAGAGTATCCCACACAAAGAAAAAGTCATGACAAGAATAGGTCAATACATACCAGCAATAACCAACAATATTAATGGTCTCAATTCACCAGTCTAAAGAAATAGACTGGCAGAATGGGTCAAGAAGCAAGATCCAACAATATGCTGCATACAAGAAACACAATTCAAGAAGAATCTCATGCACTGAAAGTTAAAGGGTGAGAATCAATACTCCGTGTTACAGGAATCCAAAAAAAAAGTAGAACCAGCTATGCTCTTTGAGATCAAGTGGATTTCAAACCAACAATGATTAAGAGAGACAATGAAGCACACTACATCCTTGTAAAGGAACAATCCAGGAGAATGAGATGACAATCGTAATATCTATCCACCAAACACACCAAACAATAGTGTCCCCAACTATGTAAAACAACTACTAAAAGACATGAAAACTCATATAAGCACTAATACAATAGTAGTGGGTGATCTCATTATCCCACTGTCACAAATAAATAGATTGACTAGACAAAAAACAAGCAATCAAATACTACAACTCAATCAAACTCTGCAGGAAATGAACTTATCAGATGTTTACAGTGTGTTGCACCCCACAAAATGAGAATAAACATTCTTCTCAAATACCCATTAGTAGTTTGCCGAAATAGATGATATACTTGCTCTTAAAACATATTTAAGTAAGTAGAAAGTAATTGAAGTTATCTCCTGTATATTATCAGACAACAGCGTGATGAAATTGGAGATCAGCTGCAAAAAACCCCACAAGAATTTCATAAACACACGGAAACTGAACAACACACTTCTGAAAAACCAATGGGTCACCAAGGAAATTAAAGATAAAATCAGACAGTTCCTACAAACAAATGACAAGGATGATACAAGATATTGGAAGCTAAGGACACAACGAAAGCAGTCTTTCAAGGGAAATACATAGCAGTGAATAATTACATAAGCAAAACAGGGTGAGGTCAATTATGCAAACTGAAGATGAACCTCAAGCTTCTAGAAAAAGAAGAGTAGGACAAACCCAAAGCTGATACAAGGGAGGAAATTATAAAGATCAGGGCAGATATCAATGCAATGGAGACTAAGACAATGATGGAAAATCAATGAAGTCAAGAGTTGGTTCTTTGAAAGAATAAACAAAATTGACAAACCCTTAGCCAACCTTATCAGAAAAAGGAAAGGAGGGCTGGGGATTTAGTTCAGTGGTTCTGCCGCCTGCCTCACAAGCACAAGGTCCTGAGTTCAATCCCCAGTACCAAAAAAAAAAAAGAAAAAGAAAAGAAAAAAAAGAAAAAGGAAAGGAAAGGTCCGAATCCATCCAATTAGGAATGGAAAGAGTGAAATTACAACTGACACCACAGAACCCAGAGGAACATCAATACATACTTCAAGAACCTATATGCCAAAAAGATGGAAAATGCAGAAGGAATGGACAGATTCCTAGATATGTGTGAATTACCAAATTTGATTGAAGATGACCTAAAAATTCTAAACAACCCATTATCAATCAATGAAATTAAAAATGTAAATAAAACTTACCAACTAAGAAAAGCCCAGGTCCTGATGGCTTCACTGCTGAATTCTGCAAGATGTTTAGAGATGAACTACTGCCATTACTGTTTAAACTCAATGAAATTGAAAGGTAAATGATACTCCCAAATTCATTTCTGGAAGCAAGCATCACCTTGATCCCCAAACCAGAGAAAGACCCAATCGAAAATGAGAACTATAGGCCAATTACACGAATGAACATAGATGCAAAAATCCTTATTAAGATACTGGCAAGTAGAATGCAGAACATTATCAAGAAAATCATACACTCTAATATTCATTGCATGGGCGCAGGGTTGGTTCAACATGTGCAAATCAATCAATGTAATACACTATATCAATAGAGCCAAGGGCAAAAGTCATATGAACATCTGAATAGATGCAAAAAAGCATTTGACAAAATCCAACATGCATTTATGATAAAAGACACTCCAAAAATTGGAATAGACTGTTTCTTCCTCAATCTGATAAAAGCCGTCTAAGAAAAACTAACAGTCAATATCATACTAAATGGTCAAAAATTTAAATTGCTCAGACTAAAATCAGGAACAAGACAAGGATGTCCACTCTCACCACTCCTGTTCAATATACTTTTGGAAACATTACCTACAGCAATAAGACAAGATAAAGAAATAAAAGGGAAAAAAAAGAAAATGAAGTCAAATTATCATTGTTTGCAGATGACATGATACTCTGTGTAGAAGGCCCCAAGAACTCCACTATAAGTCTTCTAGACTTAATAACCAAATTCAGTAAAGTAACTGGATAAAAGGTCAACACACAAAAACCAATAGATTTTCTGTTCACGCAAAACAGACTCACTGAGAGAGAAATGGGACAATCTGTTTCACATTAGCATCCAAACCTTGAAATACCTAGGAATAAACCTAACAAAAAAATCAAAGACCTCTACTGAGAAAACTATAGCACTATGAAAAAATTGACTGAAGAGGATATCAGAAAATGGAAATACATCCCTTGCTCCTGGGAAGGAAGAATCAACATAATGAAAAGCGCCATATTTCCAAAACTGCTATACAGATTTAATGCAATGCCATTTGAAATCTCAGCAGCATACTTCTCAAACTTGGATTAAACAATCCAGAAATTCATGTGGTACAAGAAGCGGCCTAGAATAGCAAACACAATCCTAGGGTAAAAGCCAAGGTTTTGGGTATCACAATCCCCAACTTGAAATTATACTATAAAGCTACTGTGAAAAAAAAAAAAGCAGAGCATGAGACTAGCAAAGAAACAAACCTGAGGACCAGTGAAGCAGATTAGAAGATGCAGAAACAACTCCAGACACTCAGCCACCTCATCTCTGACAAAGGAGCAAAACACCCTCACTGGAGGAAAAATAGCCTCTTTAAAAAATTGTTCTGGATAAATTGGGTTTCAACTTGCCAAACACTAAATCTAGACCTATATCTCTCACCATGCACTAAACTAAAATTGAAATAGATTGAAGATCTAAATATTAAAACAGAAATGCTGAACCAGCTGGAACGGAGGTTAGATAGAACTCTTGACTATATTGGTGTAGGAAAAGATTTTATGAACAAAACTTCAGTTGCCCGAGAGCTAGCACGAACAATCAACAAGTGGGATCTCTTGTTACTAAACATCTTCTGCACAGCAAGAGAAACCACCAACATTGTGAAGAGACAATTCACAATTTGGGAAAAAAGTTTCATCAGCTGTAGACAAAGGTCTACTATCTAGAATTTATAAAAAACATGAAAAAGTCAGACATCTCAAATTTAAAGACAGAATCCAAAATTGGGCATCTGAAATGAATAGACATTTCTCAGGTAAAGAAATAAAAGCAGCAAATAGACATATGAAAAAATGTTCAACATCACTGGCCATTCAAGAGATGCAGAAGAAAACACTAAAATTCCACCTCATGCCAGTAAGAATGACTGCTATCATGAAATCAATGTATACAAAATTTTCACCATAGTGAAAGAAGAACTCTGCTCCATGGCTGGTGGGAGTGTAGCCTGGTGAAACCACTGTAGAAATCTTTATGGAGATACTTCAAAGAAGTACAATTGGAAGTTCCATTTGTCCCAGGTATTCCCCTGCTTGATATCTCCCCCAAAGAATTAAAGGAATAACACCACAGTGATATATGTGCACCCATGTTCATATAGCCACACATTTTGTGACAGATACAACTTGGAAGCAACCCATTTGACCATCAACTGGAGACTTGATTAAAAAAAATGTGTTTTTTTTAATAAAATGGAATATTACTGAGCCATAAAGAATGAGAAACTAAATGCATATATAGCTAAAAAGATGCACATTGAGGCAATAATTTTAAGCGAAATAAATAGGATGCACATGTTTCTCTGATGTGAAGAGCTGAAGGTGTAAATAAGGACTAAAAGGTAAAATAGATAATGTGAAATAGGAAGAACAGATGTAAAAGGGAAAGGGAATTGGAATGGAATTAATATGAGAAAAATGAAAAAATGGAAATAAAGTCTTTGTAGATAGGGAGGGGTGGAGAAGTTGAAGGGAGGGCAGGGGAATTGGGAAAAAATAAGAACCAAGATGGATTATATAAAAGTACAAATTTCCAATGATGAATGTCACTATACTGTATACCTTATATGTATCAATAAAATTAATTTTTTAAAAAATCAAAGAGGGAAAAAAATCAAAGAGGAGAGGGAATGTTATATTCGCTTACATATCAGGCAAAATTAACTCAATAATGCATAAAACTCATGTGCAGTATTAATAATAATACTAAAAATATTCTCTCATTTGTTTCATCCTCTCTACAGAAAGTCCATTCAAATCCTCCCCATTTACAAAGACAATGAAAGAGAAGAGCTCAGAATAGTGTAAGTATCCGAGGCTAAAATCAGGGAATGAGGCATTTTCCAGTACTTCATTAAACAACAATTTTTTAGGGTCAGTAATATACTAAGACAAAATAATGTTGTAAATTTTACTTGAACTTCGATTTTCCTTTTGAAAAATTGTTGTTTTATGGCTTGAATAGGATTTGTGCTTCCTAAAGTTTCCTGTGGTTAAAGGCTTGATCTGAAGGGTGGTTATATTGAGAAGTGCTGTGGAATTATGGGGTGATAGGGTTTGTGCTTGGATCATTGAGGTCATACCATCAGAGGGGATTGTGCATACGTTTGTCTGCTTTTCTCTTTCTCCTTCATCCTCCCTCTTCTCTCTCTCTCTCATTCTCTCTCTCTCTGTTTCTATCTCTCTCTCTTTCCTTCTGAGATGCTCTCTTTTTCCTTGGTGATATAATCCTTTACCTACACATACCTCTGTAAAAGCATGACACAATTGAGCAACAGGCTATTAGCACCATGGCTTTGAACTTGCAAAACCAAGGAATATATATATATATATATATGTGTGTGTGTGTGTGTGTGTGTGTGTGTGTGTTCCACAAAATAAATGTAATTGTCATGTATCTCAAGCATATAATAATATTAAAGTAGTGTTCCTCCTTCTTGAATGAGATTGAGTTTCATGAAAGATACCTATTGTCCCCATTGCCCTTCTGTCTTCTATCATGTGAGGAGACGTTGTATTCTGTACCTACAGAGGACACCACCCTCATCAGATAAACCTGCCAGTGCCATTATTTTGGAATTTTCAGCCTCCAGAACTGAATTTCTATTCCTATAATGTATTCAGTCTCATGCATTTTGTTGAACAGGATAAAACAAATTAAGACACGGGATGGAAATGTAGCTCAATGGTAGAGCACATGCCCAGCATGCATGAGATCCCAAGTTCAATTTCCAGTAACACACACACACATACACACACATCAGATTATGATATGTATTTATGTATACATGCATAATCTACATGCATATGTGTATGCAGTAGATTAATTAATGGGAACACCCGGCTGAACTGAGTCAGCATGGTTCTGGGCATGAAAAGTGCACCTGCAGATTGTTGCTGGTGACATAGAAGGAGAATGGGAGGGAAAGATTGCATGCTGCTGATCTCCCAGGATAAGCTTTTTTGTGACTGGATTTCCTGGTACAAACTTGGCTTTTCCTGGTGTTGGAGGAGTGCAGGTCCTCACTGTCACCAGGATGCCTGCTGTTCTTTTCAGAGGAGATCTAGTCTTCACCATTTTCTTGATTTTTGCTTTCTAGCTCCAGTGTAGATCCCTTAGCCTGGTGGCACAAATCCTTCACCATTCTGGTGCATACTTTCTAGCTTGTAGCATTGGCCCTTGGACCTTTACATGTCAGACCTTTGATATGAACTTGCATGAGATGCTATTGTGGCCTCTAAGCCTTCAGCTAGACTCATGCAGGACATTGCCATGAGATCCAGGCCCTTCGCTGGATTCTTAAGGTCTCTAGCTCATGGACAGAGGTCTTGCACTCTTCTGTATTTGACTTTAATCTATCTATCTATCTATCTATCTATCTATCTATCATCTATCTATCTATCTATCTATCTAGTATATCTGTTTACTTGCAAACCTTGACTACAACAGTTTATTTACATATTAAAGTGAAATTGAATTACAATTCTCATGAAAGAATGGAAAGATTCCAAATGAATGAAAGGGAAATATCAAACTTTCTGTTAGCATAGTGGTAAAAATCATGGGGGTAGATATGCATTCAACTTTCAAGGCATGGAATTTGTAATAGCCAGAGTACAGCTATGTAGCTGTAACATCTCCAAAATGTTACTAATTTAACAAAACAAGTTTACTTCTTTTCCTCCTAAATTATCTACCAACTTGGGCAACTAAAAAAGAGAGTTCTCCATGTATAAGGTCAGATTTCTAGGCAATTTAGATATTGTAATATATCCACATAAATTTATACCTCCACAATGCCATATAAATTGGAAAATTGTGTTTTTATTAATGAATATTAGTCATGCAGATTAATGGATTTTATTTTGTCACGTGTGTGTATATATATATATATATGTAATATACTTTGATAATTTTACCCTTATGACTTCCCTTCCTCTTCTCTCCCCTAGCATTGCTTCTTTCCTATCCTCTAATAGCCCTTGTCTACTTTCATGTCATCTCTTTATGAGTGTTTTTGTATTATTTTTTTACATATGAAAGAAAACACATTTGAGATTTTTAGCCTGGTTCATTTTGTTTAACATGATAATCTCCAGTTTCATTCATTTTCTTGCAAATAACATGATTCTATACTTCTTTATGGTGAATAATATTCCACTGTGTGTATTTACAAAATTTTTCTTTATTTATTCATCAATGGATGGGCATCTAGGCTGATTCTATAGCCTAGTTATTGTGAACAGGGCCCCATGGTCTATGGATATGCAGATAGGTCTGTAGTATGCTAAATTTATTCTGAGATATACTGAGAATTGGTACTGATAGATTAACTAGTATCTCAATTTTTGATTTTTTTTCCTTCAGAAACCTACATATTATTTTCCATAGTGCCTATACACATTTACATTCCAGCCAACCATGTGGAAGATTTCATTTATCTTCACACCTTCATGAGCATTTGTTTCTTTTATTTTTAGTGACAGCCATTCTGACTCGAGTGAGATGTAATCTCACTGTGGTTTTGATTTGCATTTCCATATAGGCAAAGAAATTGAACATGTATATTATACTTATTGAACATTTGTACTTCTTCTCTTGAGAACTGTCAGTTAGTTAATTTGTCTATTTATTGATTCAGCTATTTGTTTGTGGTTCTTTATATGTTGTTGATATCTGTACCCTATTCAAAGGATAGTAGGTGGAGGTTTTCTGCCATTCTGTAAACTGTCTCTTTGCTTTGTTCTTTCCTTTGCTATGCAGAAGTTTTTTTTTAATTTGGGGAAGAATTAATATTAAAAATATTGTGGCAGCTCTTAAATGTATTGGCTTAAAAGTAACACATCATTTTCACCAGTATTTCATTGGACAGACCAAAATATTTTTCATGCATAACTTAAAAATAAAAAGAAAATGCAATGTCCTTGGGTGTTCCATAAGTGAGGATAACCAGAAATATCATTAATCACCAGTAAACTCCACTACAGTGGCACATGCAACATCAGAATCCATGAAACACCATGCATTCTATTAGGCAAAACTATGGGCTTAGATTAGAGTTTTAAGTTTGAACACTGCTTTTTCTGCTTAGTCCCTCTGTGAGTTTGAGAAAGTTTTTATTATTTTGCTTTGTGTTGTGTGTTTGTGTGTGTACATGTTTTCTACTAGAACATCAATATCCTCACCTATAAGAGTGATGGTAATGCCTGCCACTGGGAAACCTGCCAAAGATAATAGAGAGATTATATTTAGCACAACTAATACATAATAAACACTAAAATGTCAGTTATACTTTAACACATACTTTAATCATGCTTTGCTCAGTTTTAGAAAACACTGTTGATAATGCATAGAAACAACACAAAATTGAAGAGTTTCAACAGTAGTGGCGATAGTTCTCTAAATGTATTGTAGAATTCAGCAGTGAAGCCATTAGGAACTGAGCTTTTCTTACTTGGTACATTTTTAATTACATTTTTAAATTTGTTGATTGATATTGGCTTGTTTATAAATTTTAGGTCTTCCTCATTCAACTTTGTTAATTCATATGTATCTAGAAATCTGTCCATTTCTTCTATGTTTTCCTTCTTATTGGTGTATAGTTTCCCAAAATAGGTATTGATGATTCTCTGTATTTCTGCTGGGTCCATTGTACTTTCACCCATTCATTCCTAATTGCATGGATTTGAGCCTTTTCTTTCCTTTTTTGATAAGGGTGGCTAAGAGATTTTCAATTTTTATTTCATTCAAAGAACCAAGTCTTTGAATCATTAATTTTTTGCATCATTCTCTTAGTCTCAATTGCATTGATTTCTGCTCTGATCTTTACAATTTCCTCCCTTGTATAAGCTTTGGGTTTTTCCTGCTCTTCTTTTTCTAGTAGCTTGAGTTTCAACATTAGCTTTTTTATTTGAGCGCACTCTGTTTTCCTAACATAAGTATTCACTGCTATGAATTTCCCTCCTAAGACTGCTTTCATAGTGTCCCATAGATTATGATATGCTGTACTGCCATTGGCTTTTAATTGTAGAAACAGTTTGATTTATTATTTAATTTTCTCTGTGACTCATTGGTTGGTCAGCAGGTGTTGTTCAATTTCCATGTGTTCATGAAATTCTTGTGGTTTCCTTTGTTATTGATCTCCACTTTCATCACACTATGGTCTGATAATATACAGAGGATAACTGCAATTCCTTTCCACTTACTTAAACATGTTCTATGGGTAAGGCCCAAAGGGAAAGAGGAACTGTAGGCAAAAGGAAAGAAGGAACAGGAATACATATGAGAAAAGGAAAAATCAGAAACAAAGTCTTTCTAAATGGGGAGGAGTAGAGGGGTTGAAGGGATGGCAACAGCATGAGGGAAAAAATAAGAATCAAGATATATTATGTAAAGGCACAAATTCTCAATGATGAATGTCAGCATATTGTAAAACTAAAATGCAGCAAAAATCTTAATTAAAAATACAAAATCACATGGAAACACATAGAAATAAGAGAACACAATCCATAATTTACAAACCCAATGGCAAGACCATATCTCAGCTATAGGGCAC
>NW_004624876.1:2487291-2499645 GCF_000247695.1 Heterocephalus glaber
AAGGTAGATTTTTATTCAATTTTATTTCATATAGTTTTTGAAAGTATGAGCTTAATTACATTTGCTTAATTACATTTTCTGTCAAATTTTGTCCCTTATATTTATAGATTTGCTCAAAATTTCTCTTTATGTATTACACACAAACTTCTAATCATGCACTTTTTATGTAGATACTTGGACAGTATCCTACGTACACTGTAAATGCCTTTTATGTTCAGTGTAGTCTTCTTTTCCAGTTTTCATCCCCTTGACTTCTTGCTCAATAGTTCCTTAAGGAAGTTGCTCCCATCAACTGCGGTAATGTTTAATGACATCACTGACTTCATTATATTTAACATTTATACTTTTTATGTTATTTCATATTACATTGGTCATTTTTATAGCTCTAGGAATATCAAGTGAATTTTAGAGTATTGTGTGTCAGTTTTTCAGAGAGCATTTTTGCCCATAAAATGTTTTTTGTTTATTTGGGGTTTTTTGGTACTGGGGATTGAACTTGGGTCTTTGTGCTTGTGTAGCAGGTGGCAAAACCACTGAGCTAAATCCCCAGCCCTTCGATAACTCAGTTGGTAGAGCAGAGGACCGTAGTGAATTCAGGGTTAAATGTATTAATTTTCACTTAGTTAAATATGTTTACCTCCTTCCAAATTTGTATCTTACTTCAAAATAATTTACTCATCTGAATACTTTTAATACAGCTTTCTAAAAATATTTTAGAATTGATTCTGTTAACTTTTAGGAATGGGTCCGCTTTTGAAGAAAGAGTACCTGAGTATATGAATCCTGAGGTAACAAAGAATAAACCACAGAAGAAAAATAAGAAAGCAGTCTTTTTCATCCAATAATAAGTCGTAAGATAACCCATCAGTCAAATATATGTAGCACAGCCACAGGAAGACAACTTTTCTGCTATCTCTTGAAAATATCCCAAAGAATATTTTGTTCTCCTTGTTATATTCCCTTTTCTGAATTGTTGAATATTTTCCAATCTTAGTTTCTTCTTTGTTTTGCAGTGTTCACTCTGAATGTTGCTTCAAGGAAAAAAAAGTCCTTATTTTGTCTTTTGGATGAGTATATTTTTGATCATTCATTATTTTTGTTGAGCATCAAGGTGGGACCTGAAATTCCACGAGATAGATGGAAGCCTGTTCTCTTCTAGTATTTCTCAGGGACCCCTTGTGCTTATTAGAACATTTTCCACTTAGCTCCATGTAAAACCTCTCACTGTGTTTACTGAGAATATTTATTGTTTCTTTAAATGCAACAAGATATTCTAGATATGAAAATTAGGCCACAGAGTTGCACATGACAAGAGATTGACTAACTGAAATTTCTAGGTGGTATTTTTATATTATTTGGGGAAAGTTAATCTGATAGTAAAAACTTGCCTTGTATCAATTTCTTGCTATGAATTTTATTGAAGGTAAGATAAGCTTATTAACACATTTTGCTCCATTTGTATGTGTGTGTTCTTCTAGGAGTGAGTGCATTTCCAGAGTAAGGATACTTAGGTGTAATATTAGACCCCAAATTTATGATTCTTAAACTTATGAATTTATTAGAAATCATTAGAATTTATTAGAAACGATTCCAAAGTAATTGTTCTTTGACTGTTTCTTCCTTTTCTCGGACTAGTAATACTGTGTGTGCTACCATTCTCTCAGTACTGGATACATTTGGGGAAGTCACAACTTGTAGTGGGCCACACCATCACAAGGGGAAACAACCTGAGGGTCTATGGTGCACTCTGTTACTAAGTCAGGATTCTCCGTAGGTTATAAGTGTTAAGTGCATTTTTTACTTATGATAACCTCAATTCATGGGCTAATCAGGACATAACCCTATCATAAATCAAAGGACTTCTGAACTCTAAATAAGAATTCATAATATAGAAACCAGAACTTTAAAAAAACACATACAAAAAGTAATTCCATTTTAACTGGAGTGAAATCTTGCAGCCAACTTAATGAAGACCAAAAGAAAAACTTTGGACAGAGGGAAACTTTTAGTCTTGATGTTTCAGTGGCAATAAGGCCACTTATGCATCAACATTTTTTTCAATGTATTTTAATTTACACTCCATGCCTAGTTATGCAGTGAAGTATGATCATTTGATACATGTATGCAAAGTGGAGTGACCTAGTCATGGTAATTAGTGTTTCAATCTGCTCAAATATTTCTTATTTCTATTAGTTTGACAGCTTCAGAATTATTTTCCAGTAATTTTGAAATATATTACAGATTGTTGTATACTATAGTTACCCTAATGTTATGTAGAACACCTGAACCAATTTCATCTATCTGACTCTGTTTAAGTACCTGTTATTTAACCTTTCACTTCTCTACACTTCTCTTCTTTCCTTCCTTCTCTCTAGTGAAAACTATTACATTCTCTGATTCCATGACATTGATTTTTCTAGCTACCATGTATGAGAACATGTAGTATGTATTATTCCCTATGTGGTTTATTTCTTTGAGTACAATGTCCTTCAGTTCCATCCATGTTTCTGCAAGTGACACAATCTCATTCTTCTTTATGTCTGAATTCTATTCCATTGTATTCATATGTTATATTTTCATTATCTCTTCATCCCAGGTGGGCACCTAGGTGAGTTTCATGTCTTTGATACTTTGAATGATGATGTCATAAACGTAGATGGTGTCCCATTGCTATATGTATTTCATTTCCTATAGAAAAGTGCACAGAATTTTTAATACTTTGTTACATTAACTTTCTTCCCACTCCTCTTTTAAAATTAAAGTTATTAAGCCTTCCCTAAGTTTATTCCTACAAGATGCTATGATTATCCTCACATTTTACAGTTCAAAAATTTAGTCTCTATTTAACTATTATTGTGTGTTAAAACAAGTATAATTAATGGGGATGACATTTTTGAACTGTGATATTAGCATCTATACATAATTTCTCTCCTAATAAATGTTTGATTGCATCTTATAGTATGTAATATATAAGAAAAATATGATGCAGATGTAATTCCAATGAGAAATTTTAATTTTTTATTTTAATTGACATATTAATTAGACATGTTTGGGGATGAAAATGTGATATTTTAGTACATTTGCAAGATGAGTGAGGATCCAGTGGGTTGATTAGTACATTCATCTCCTTAAAAAAAATTTATTTCTTGTGCCAGGGCTTTACCTCAGTGGTTCTGGCAACTTCCTTGCAAATGCAAGTTCCCCAAGTTCAATCCCCAGTACAAAAAATATATATTTCTTTCAATTAGCATTCAAAAATCCTCTCCTCTTCCACAATAAAATTATTTTTATTTGCAATCACATCACACAAGTGTACTAGAGGACTAGAACTTAATCCTGCTTTCTGACTGCATTTGTGTGTGCATTAGTAGAGCCCCACCCTCCTCCTCTTTTCTGTCCCCTTCCCAGCTGATGGTCATGACCACTGTCCTCTCAGCTTGTAGGAAATCAAAATTTCCACTTTCTGTGTCTGAGTCATGCATTGCAGTCTTGCTTATTCTTGCTGATGCACTGGCATTTTGTGGGCCTAGAACATCTGAAAGATGTCCATTCCCAGGGTCTCCACACTGACTATTCCTCCTGCCAGACTTACCTTTCCAGAGAACCTTGTAGCATTCACCCCATCTTCTTTGAGATCTTTGTTCAAATGCTACCCTGTTTTCCTGGTCTTGCCTGAAGCTGTGTTTTTAAAGTAAGAACAACCTCAGCCACTGTGTGTTTATTTTCCTTTTCCCCATGCATTTGCTATTATCCTATATTTTATAAGTATAATGTATTTTTAAAGTAAAGTTTGTATTATTTCTCCATTGTTAAATATATGTAAATTTGTTTTTCTCCACTGATAACATATCACCTAGGCAGTTCTTGTAACAAGCCTTACTTTCAATCTATAATCTTCAAATATACCCCAAAATTTATCATTATAGTTATAGAACTCTTGATCTGTTGTGGACCTCCAAAGCATTGGAAATGAATCTCTAATGAAAAATGATCTTGAAAGCAATTAGCATGTACATATAAGAAGTGTAAAAATAATGTATTGACTGCAGAATGTAAATGATAGCAGTTCAGTAGAGTTACTAATGCAAACATGTGTCCTGTCTCCCTAACACCTCTTTCTCTGTCTGCCTCTGTCTCTGTCTTTGTCTCTGTCTCTTACTCTCTCTATTTTGTCTCTCAAGATGACATCAACCATATGGAACCAAGGAATGACACTCATATTTTAGAATTTTATCTTCTAGGATTGTCAGAAGATCCAGAACAGCAATCCTCTGTCTTTACAATTTTCCTCTCCATGTATGTGATTACCGTGGTAGGGAACCTGCTCTTCATACTGGCCACAGTCTCAGACACCCATCTGCACACCCCCATGTACTTCTTCCTCTCCAACCTGTCCTTCATGGACATAGGTTTCACCTCCACCACTATACCAAAGATGCTGGTGAATATCCAGGCACAGAGCAAAGTCATAACATATAAAAGCTGCATCACCCAAATATATTTATTTTTAATCTTTATAATACTGGACATATTACTGTTGACTGTGATGTCCTATGACCACTTTGTAACCATCTGCCACCCTCTGCATTACATGATCATCATGAATCCCTGGCTCTGTGTGTTACTGGTTCTAGCATGCTGGATCATGGGTGCCCTAAAGGCCATGTTACAAATCTTAATGGTGCTGCAGCTGACCTTTTGCATTGACCTAGAAATCCCACATTTCTTCTGTAAACTTTATCAGGTGATCCACTGCGCTTGTTCTGACACATTTTCCAATGAAGTATTGATGTATTTTACAACTGTGCTGCCTGGTGTAGGTCCTCTTGCTGGTGTCCTTTACTCTTACTCTAAAATAGTTTCTTCCATATGTGCAATCTCATCAGCTCAGGGGATATATAAAGCATTTTCTATCGTGCATCTCACCTCTCAGTGGTCTCCTTATTTTATGGCACTGGGATAGGTGTGTACCTTAGTTCTGCTGTCACCCAAAACTCACACTCATCTGCAACAGTCTCAGTGATGTACACTGTGGTAACACCCATGCTAAACCCTTTCATCTACAGTCTAAGGAATAAAGACATCAAGACTGCTCTTAAAATAATTTTTAAGAGGGCAACTATGGAAAGGTTGTTTTGCCTGGAACTGAACAAAATGCCAATGCTTACCAGGCTCAAAGCCTGAGAACCAGAAACTGTGATACCTTAATCCAATTATAAAACTAAAACTTCTCCCTTCTATTTATTTTTGGAAATTTCTGTTTCTTTCATTTTAACTTCTATATACCATTTAATTAACTTGCTATATTAAAATTTTGGCTCTCTCTGCTATACAGCAGATCTTCCCTTTGAACTTTCCCTACTCCCTCAAACTTTCCTAACTTGCTATCTTAAATATTTGAAATTTCCTCTTAAGTCATGGATCAACCCATATTTCTCAAGAATAATTTTTTCTCAAATGACATATCTTACCAAATAATATTTCTGTTATTGTTTTGGTTTTACATATTCATGAGTTTTACTACTCTCAAGGAGAAAACTAGAGTGGAAACTAGGCCTATTTATGTAATTTTATAGAGGAAGTATTGAAATCTAACTGCTATTTCATAAAATGTATTTTAAAATCTTGAATATCTTTAGGTTTCATTCTTCCCAGCAGTATTATGTCTTTTTTATTAGCTTATTATCCACAGTGCCTGCAATCATCACATGTAAATGTGATTTTCAAAATGTGAAAATGGGAAAGGCATTGAGAGTTGGAGGGAACAGAGAGGGATAGCAGGGGAAGGGAACAAAAAATGACGATGTATTATGCATATGTACAAACTCCCAATGATAAAAGTCATCATTATGTACTGCAAACATCTACTAATAAAAAATACATTAATAAAATTTTTTCCAACTGGATTACATGAGAAAAGATAAATTTGAAGGTGCAAATTAAATTGACATGGTCTTTGTATCCAAGATGAACCTAAGTGTAGTTAATCAAATTTGAAAACATGCATTGCATTATTGTGGAAAAGAATTCTATGAATGCATAAAAAGTATTAGACATATACAATGAAATTTGATTCAGCCATAAAGAAGAATGATTTTGAGTCATTTGCAGAGAAGTGAATGGATCTTAAAACTATAATGTTAAGTGGAATAAATCACATGCATAAAATAAAATGTCACCTGGTATCTCTTATATGAGTAAACCAAAATACAAATAAATTAAAGAGTAAAATACTTTAGCAAGTAAAAGATACATAATAAATAGATAATGGGAAGGAGGAAGGAGGGAATCAGGATGGGGGAAGGAAAATTTTAAAAAGGATCAAAATGATACATGTACTTCTATACAGATTTTTACGAATTTCCATGATGAAAATGATATGCATCACATATACTAATACAAATGAAATTTTCTTAACTAAAAACAAGTAAAACAAAGGAGAGATGGTAGTAAACAAAAGCCTAACTTTTGGGGAAAATGTGTCAGAGAGTTAGGCTGGGGATAGAAGGATAGTACAGGGAAAAGGAACTCAAAATGAATATAAATTTTAGGTATGGCAAACACGTACCAATAAAAAATGAAAATGATTTATTTTTATGCTGTAAACTGATCCATTAATATCTTCAAGATTCTTATTCATGGGTAAGAAGGTTTGTTAACCTGGGTGAAGGATTGCTTAGTAGCATTTATGCTTTATTATTTATGAGTTTCTGCTTGAAAATTTTCAGTGCTACTTACAAATATGACATCTTCCATTTCACTAAATTAAATATTCCACTATTCTAAATTTAGTCTCAACCATTAATGGGGCCATGAGTGAATATCAATATCATCTATTATGGGGCATATTCAGGCTTCCTGTTCTCTTCAGCTTTCATGATCTCTCGATGACTCACAAAAGTCATCGCATTCCTGACCAAACACTGCTACATGTTTCCACACATCCCTCCAAACTCTCCTAGTTGTCTGGAAGAGAATCTCGAAGTAGCCACTTTTTAATATAGTTATCTGAAGTAAACTTGAAAAATAGAAACTGGACTGGGGTGTATCTCAGTGGTAGAATACTTGTGAAGCATGGAGAAGGCCCAGTGTTCTAACCAAGCCCCCAAAGCAGGGCAATTATGATTGCTGTCTTCATGCTTCAAAAGACAAAAATAAGAAGTAGAAGGATTATTGTGATTTGACTTTGTTCTTTTTTGTTTCTTATCATCACCTAAAGATACTATTTTATATAGAGATACAGACCATAACAAGATCTATGTTTACATCCATCTTCTTACAAATGACAGAAATTTAATTTTCCTGTACCTGAACATTCCACTATGTATATATACTATGTTTTGTCTATCAATTTGTACATCTAGATTGATTCAGTATCTTGGCTACTGTAAATCAATACCACATGTTCTTTAGCAACTATTTGTTGATGAACACCCAGATTGATTCTATAACTTGCCAATTAGAATAGTGCTGCTCTAATCATGAGCAAGCAGTATAACTTATATGTTGAAATAGGAGAGAAAAGACACACAGGTGGAAAACATGTTCTACTGTACTTTCCTTGTGTTATGCTTTAGATCTAAAATGCTCCCCAAAAGCCTTGTGTGCTGAATGAATCTTGGTGGGGTGTAATGGTCATTAGTGGATTTATCTATTGCGGAGTTCTGTAGTTGAATTTGCTCTTATGAGGGGGGCCTGTTTAAAACAGTCAAGGAGGAATGACCGGAAAGGATATCTTTTCCCCCTGCCTCCTCATTCTCTCTCTCTCTCTCTCTCTCTCTCTCTCTCTCTCTCTCTCTCTCTTCCCTTCCTAGGTGCCATAGGATGAGCAGCTGTTCTCTATCCATGTCATTCCTGTCTTTCAACCACCAAACTTTGAGCTGAATCCACTAAAAACTGCAAGCCAAATAAACCTCTCTTTTGATTGTGAATAAAGGCTGTATTATTTGCAGAACTATACAAAACTATCCTAAAATTCATATGGAACAATGAAAGATCCTAAATTAGGAGAATAGATTCTGAGTAAAAGCAAACAGCTGGAAGAGTGACAACACCAGACTTCATAGCCTACTGTAATGTCATAGTAAACAAAACAGCAAGGTCTTGTCATAAAAACAGACATACAGATCAATGAAAAAGAATAGACAGAAATGAACCAAAGTTTATTTGCTATTTCTCCTTCTTTGTGTGAGAAATTTACATTCATTTCAGAGGCCCATTTTTGGACTGGGTCTTTAAATTTGGGACATTTGACTTTATTAAGTTCTTTATATATTCTAGATAGTAGGCTTTTGTCTAAAGAGATCCCACATCAAAATGTATAATAAATAATGTGAAATAGTAAGAAAAATTGCAAAGGGGAAGTGGGAAGAAAGGAAAAGAAGGGAATGGAATTAATATGATAAAATGAAAAATTGGAAACAAAATTGTAAATATATAGTGGTGGAAGGGATGAAAGGAGGTCAGGGAAATGGGGAAAATAAGAATCAAGATATATTATTTAAAGGTACAAATCTCCAATGATGAATGTCATTATACTGTATACCTAAAATTTACTTAAATTTAAATTTAATAAAAGAAAGAATATGCATCAGAATAAACCAATGTGAGGACAGAATATCGGATCTAGAAGACTGGATTGCAGCTAGTGATCACAAAAAGAATGATTTCTTAAAAATCACAAGGGACAATGAAAAATCAATCAACAGATATAAAGTGATGGAAAGAAGAACAATATAAGATTGATCAAAGTCAATAAAAAAGCAGACCACAGCAAAAACGATATAAAACTACCTGTTTAGTGAAGTAATGGCTGAAAACTTCACAAGCATGGAAAATAAATTTGACATGTAGATTTGTGAGTCATACAGAACTCCAATTAGCTATGATAAAATAAATCTACACCAAGGCATAAAACAGTCAAGATTCCAAAAATTCAGTATAAGAGTAGAATATTAACAGCTGCTTGATAAAAGAAACAAATCAAGTATAAAGCAAGGCCCATAAGAATCACAGTAGGCTTCTCAACAAAACCTTAAGTCATGGACAACATGGAGTGAATAATTCTAAGTCCTAAAATAAAACAACCTCCAAACAAAATTGATAAACCCCACAAAACGATCTTTGAAAATCAGTGGTTAAATAAGATACTTCTATGACCAAAAATAACAAGAAATTCCTGACCACCAAACCAGCACTCCTAAATGTTCTGAAGAACATTCTAGAAAAAGAAAGACTACACGTCCATGAACACCAAACTAAAGAATTCACCATGTAAGATAAGCAATTAAATGAGGAAAAGGACAGGGAACCAACATCAGGAAAGTAATATGACAATGAAAAGTCAGTACATATCAGTTATAAACATCAATTAAACTGTGAAAATTCATCCATCAAAAGAAACAGACTGGCAGAATGGATCAGAAAACAAGATCGAACAATATGTTGCATACAAGAACCACATTAAACTAAAAAATATCCATAGACTGAAAATCAAAGAAGGAAAACAATACTTTATGCAACAGGAACCAAGAAAAAAGCAGTGATAGCTAATCTAGTTTCAGACAAAGTAGATTTCAAACCAAAACTAATTAATAGAGACAAAGAAGGTCACTATATCCTTGTAAAGGGAACAATCCAAGAGGTAGAGATAACAATCATAAGTATATATGCATGAAACAGGTAGATTCAACTATAAAAAGAAATATTAATGGAAATGAAAAACACAATAAACCCCAACACAATTTTAGTAGGGGAACCTAATTCCTCACTGTCACAAATAAATAAACTAGAAAAAAATATTCACTGATAAATGTCAGATCTAAACAAAACTTTTGAAGGAACAGATTTAGTAAATATCTCGTTTCCCCCCTACAGCATCACTATACACTTTTCTCAGCTCTGTATGGGATGGTCTCCAAAATAGATGACATACTAGCTCATAGAACATGGTTAAGTAAATCCAAAGAATAAAAATTATCCCATGCATAATATCAGGCCATAGGGCAATGAAATTGGAAATCAATGGGAAAAGAAACCAGAAAAGCTATATGAACATTTGGAAATTAAATGATCCCCTCCTGAAAACCCAAGAGGTCATAGATGAAATCAAAGAAGAAATTAGACAGTTGCTGCAATTAAATGTCAATGCCAAACAAAACATACTAGAACTTATGAAATGTAATGAAAGCAGTTCTGTGAGGAAAATTTTTATTAGTGAAATTCCACATCAGGAAAACAGAGCAAGAACAAATGAGCCATCTAATGATGAACCTCAAACTTCTAAAAAAAGAAGAGAAGTAAAGCCCAAAGCTCATAAAATGGAGGAAATTATAAAGACCAGAACATAAATTAATGAAATTGAGACTAAGAAAACAATACAAGGAATCAAAAAAATTGAAGAGATCATTCTTTGAAAAAAAATGGAAAGAAGATTAAACAAAATTTGTAAACCCCTAGCCAACATGATCATAATAAGGAAACAAAGGCTCAATTCCACCCAATTATGAATGAAATGGGGAGAAACCAGAAGAGATCCTGCAGAAATCCAGAAGGTTATCAATATCTATGTTAAGAAATTGTATTCAAATAGCATGAAAAACAAAGAGGAAATGGGCATATTCCTAAATACATATGAATTACTTCCCAGAGACTCATGTAGTAAATCTCTACTGTCCACTTGCCCAGTATGCAATGCAAGATTGAAGAAAAATTTAAGACAGAGTTATAGAGAAAGTGTGAATTGGGGTGGCCAGTGCTCCTTTGGGAAAAGGCACTGGCCCATCTCTTCCATCAAATTTTATTATTCATCAATCGGGGTAAAAAGTGCAACATGTGTAAATATCATGGAAACTGATTCAGGCAAAGCTTTAAAGAGAAGAGTCAAATTAGAAGCAAATTAGAAGGGGTAAAAAGGACAAAATATATGGTTGTAATTAGAGCATTGTCCTTCAAGCTATGAAGTCACTAATAGTGGGAATGGAATTTGGGTGTGATTCAATCCAACCTCTACTTCACATGTTGTCTCGTATTAGCCCTACACCTTCATATGACATTACTCTGTCACAGCCTTGGCTGTTAGCTAGGAGGTCATATTAACCTTCATGCTACTTCAGTGTTCATGTGATACTTCTGCAAGGCACTTAGCTTCAGTCAGGCTTGGTTCTTAAAGTAAGCCAAGTGAGGGGTTTTACTCTTTGCAGCCTCCACTGCTTACAGCATGTTTTGGAAATAATCAATATTGCTGGCTCTGGCAATTAGTAATACTGAATCAAGAAGATATAAAAATTCAAAATAACCCAATAACAGTCAATGAAATTGAAGAGGTATTAAAAACATCCCAATAAAAAAAAGGCCAGGTTCTGATTGTTTCACTGCTAACTTCTATAAAAATTATAAACATCTAATGCCTCCACTCCTCAAACTCTTTATTGAAATTGAAAGGGAAGTAATACTCCCAAACTTCAACTGGATAAAAGCCATTTATGACAAACCAAAAGCCAATAGCATACTAAATGGTCAAAAATTGAAAGCTTTCCATGGTCCCGAGGTTGCCAGTCACGTGGAAAACACTGAATCAGCCCATGTTACACCAACAATCCATTGAAACACCCCCCCCATGCTCCTTTGGCCTCTTCTCTGTACAGCCACCTGGTTCAATACTACAAAGATGCAGATGACACCAGACCACCAGACCACTGTACTGGAGCTAATCAATTTCTCAGCATTTAAAGAATTCCTGCCCAGAGGTAGGGGCTTCTGAGCTGCCTTCCCACTGCTCCTGGTCCAGAGGAAGGGGTTGCCCAGCCACCATCCTTGCCACTGCTCCCAACCCAGAGGAAAGGGCTTTTGGGCTGCCGTCCATCCCAATGCTCCCAGCCCAGAGGTAGGGGCTTCTGAGCCACTGTCCCACTGCTCCTGGTCCAGAGGTAGGGGCTTCCAGGCCACCATCCCTACAGCCGCTCCCGGTCACTGGTCCACCTCTCCCACCTCAGAGGAGGTAATCTGTGCAGGCACTGACAGCCCCCTGGCCCAGTCGAAATGAGAAAAAACATAAATATGTCTCAAAACCAGACTTCCAGATCACCTACAGCAACCCCAAAGGGAAATGAGATGGAACATTCTGATACTCAACCATCTGGACGCACTGAACTGGCAACAAAAGGGGATCTGGAAAAAATGAAATTAGAAATAACTTCTCAGATAACAGGAGAAATTGTGCCCCTAATACAAGACATGATTAATAAATCTAGAGAGGAGCTCAGGAACATGATGGAATCCCAACAGAGGAAACAAATGTAATCCATAAAACAGATGCAAATAGATTTCCAGGACATGAAAAACTCCATTGAAAGT
>NW_004624876.1:2504322-2523706 GCF_000247695.1 Heterocephalus glaber
AAATAAGAACCAAGAGAGATTATGTAAAGGTGCAAATTTCCAATGATGAATGTCATTATATTGTATACCTAACATGTACCAATGATTAGAATGAATAATTGATAATGCAAAATAGGAAGAAAATGTCCAATGGTGTAGGGGTAGTGGGAGGGGCATGGGAAAAGGAAAAAAGGGAAAGGAAAAATGATGAGAAATGAAAAAAATGGAAAAAAAGTCTTTGTAAATAGGGAAGGGTGGAGCGGGTGAAGGAATGGCCAGGAATGGGGAAAAAAATAAGCACCAAGATGCCTCATGTAAAGGTACAAGTTCCCAATGAAAGATGTAATTGTGTTGTATACCTAAAATGTACCAATAAAAGAATTTTCAAAAGATTGAAAGCTTTC
The DNA here is from genome assembly GCF_000247695.1 of Heterocephalus glaber. The sequence continues at coordinate 2,504,706 of NW_004624876.1, forward strand.
ACTCTACAATCAGGAACAATACAAGGATGTCTGCTGTCATCACTCCTATTCAACATGGTTTTGAAAACATTAGCTAGAGCAATTAGACAAGTGAAAAAAATAAAAGCAATAAGGATATGAAAGGAAGAATTTGAGTTTTCATTATTGATAGCTGACAGGACACTACATAGCAGGCCCCAGAAACTCTACCAAAAACCTTGTGCATTTAATAACCAAATTCAGTCACATAGCTGGACACAAAGTAAACACTCAAAAATCAATAACATTTCTGTACACAAATAATATACTCACTGAGAAAGAAATTATAGAACTAACACCCCTCATAACAGCATAAAAAGAAATACTTAGGAATCAATGTAACAAAGAAAGAAATGACCTTTACTTTAACAACTACAGTACTCTGAAAAAGGAAATCAAAGAGGATATCAGAAAATGGAATATATCCCTTGCTCTTGGGTAGAAAGAACCAATATACTGAAAATGGTCATACTCCCAAAACTGTTAAACAGATTTAATACAATGCCAATCAAAATACCTTACAGAATTAGAGAACACATTCCCAAATTTTGTTTGGAATCAAAAGAGACCTAGAATAGCAAAAACAATTCTGAGCAATAAGGACAAGGCAGGTGGATCAAAAAACTGCCTGGCAAAAAACTGACCTGGCGATCAATTAAACAAGACTAAAAGATGCAGAAACAACTCCAAACACAGACAGCCACCTTTTCTTTCACAAGGGTGCCAAACTCCTTTACTGGAAGAAAGCCTCTTTAATAAACAGTGCTACAAAAATTGACTTTCCACATCTCAAAAACTAAAACTAGACTCATGTCTCTCACCATGCACTAAACTAAAATTGAAATAGATCAACGATTTACATATTAAAACAAAAACACTAAATCTGCTGGAAGAGTGAATAGGTAGAGCTCTTGAAGATATTAGTTTAGGGAAAATCTATGAACAAAACCCTGATCACACAAGCAGTATTACAAAGAATCAACAAGTAATACCTCATCTTATTAAAAACCTTTTGCACAACAAAATAAATGACCAACAAAGTGAAGAGGCAATCCACAGAGTGAGAAAAATATTTGCCAGCTGTTTCTCACACAAAAGATGAATATCTACAATATAAAAAGAACTTAAAAATATCAGGTCCTCCCAAATTAAAAAAAAAGTCCAAAGATGGACATCTGAGATGCATAGACACTTCTCAGTTGAAGAAGATAGTAAATAAATATATGAAAAAGTGTTTAACATCACTGATCATTCAAAAGATACAAATTAAAACAGCCCTGAGGTTTCATCTCATTCCAGAAAGAATGGCTGTTCTCAAGATATCTACAAATAAATGCTGGCAGGCCTGTGAGGGAAAAAAAGAACCTTTCTCCACTGTTGGTGAGAATGTAAATTGGTGCAATCACTGTGGAAATCAGTGCAGGTATTCCTCAAAACTGAAAATAGAGGGCCGGTGATTTAGCTCACTGGTTCTGCCATCTGCCTTGAAAGCACAAGGTCCCAAGTTCAATACACAGTAACAAAAAACAAACAAACAAACAAAACAAAAACAAAAAACAAAAAATAACTAAAACTACAGGTTCTATTTGACCTAGTTATTCCCAAAAGAATTAAAAGCATCATACAACAGTGATATATGCACACCCATGTTTATAGCAGCAGAGTTGCTAACAGCTAAATCATGGAAACAGCCCAAATGTCTGTTAATTGAAAAGTGGATAAAGAAGATGTGGATTTTTTAAAAAAAAATATGAAAGAGTAGTGCACAGCCATTAAGGAGGATAAACTTGACACATTTATATGTAAATGGATGCACCTTGATACCATACTGTTAAGTGAAATTAATTGGACACGTGTAAATATGGCATTGTTTCTCTGGTGTGAAAAACTGAAAGTGTAAATATGAACTAAATGTAGGAAAAAATATTCAAATGGGAAGGGGAAAGGGAGGAAGGGAAGAGAAAATAAGGGTAAAATGGAATCAAAGCTTTTGTAAATAAGGAGGGGAAGAGGGCTTGAAGGTAGGGGAGGAAAATGAGAAAAAAAAAGAATGAAGATATATTGTGTACAGGTGCAAATTCCCCATGATAAATATGATCATTACATATACGTAAAATTTATCAATAAAGTAATTAATTTTAAAAATAAAATAAAACATTACTAATAGGCACATAAACTTCATATAATAAGTGTATTTTCCAAATTTACATATAGGAACAGAGCTTATAACTATGATTTTCCGGGGATGTATACAAGTGTACTTAGTTAGACAGGATCTGACACTGAGTCTAATCTCTAACCACCTACCATCAGAACTGAGGTAAGCAGAAGCACTTTTAGTGGAAATAGCCTCAAAATGCCTATACTTAATGTGAACACTTGACCAAATCCTTGGTTTTCAATAATGAAATGGCGAGATCTTGCAGCCTTACCACTGGATACATGCATGAAGGAAATGGAATTAATGCCTCAAGGAGATTCCTGCACCTCCATGGTCATGCAGCATCACACCACATCCCAGCCTCTACCTCTGGGAGGGTCCACAGAGCAGCACTGGTAACATTAAAACTCACTGAGTGTGAGTTATGGGCCACACTGCAGTTGCCATTTATGATCTGCTTTCAAAGAAAATCCCAAGTGGTTCATATTCACATTGAAGGTAAAGAAGTTCTGGTCTAGGATAGTATTCTTTAACCTCCTCTCTCTCTCTCTGTTGACATTTGTGCTACATTATACTTGTGATGAGCTGATCTGAACAGTGCAGAATGTTGAACAGTCTGCTTGACTTTAATCACGTAGCTACTATACACCTTACCAGTTGTAACAACCAAAATTTTCTTCAGATATTGCCAAGTGTTTCCTAAAGGTGCAATCACTCCTAATGGATGACCATCTCAATGGAACATGAAAAGAGGGAACATCTTGATGGATTTTTAATCAAAATTCAACACTTGTGTGAGCCTCATTCCTGCATGTATATAATAATTCCTTAATATAATTGGCTTCATACAAGAAATTCTGAAGAAATTCAGTAAAACAATCTTTATAAGTTTCTAACCACAGGGCTGAGGGTGTAATTCAGTGTAGACTGCTTGCCTGGCATGGTTGAGGCCCTGATTTTCATCTCCAGCACCAGAAAAAGAATTCTAACTTCAATCCGTGGTGCACTAAAACAACTAAATATATCTCTTATTATTACCAAATATTTAAGAAACAAAAGGGTAAATAACAATTTGTAACTTGTGCTTCAAGCCTAAGCCTCATGAGGGCTTTGTAAAAAAAAAAAAAAAAAAGCACCTTGAAACAAAATGTACTAACTTTCCAAGGTTTTGTAACACATGAACAAAGTTTTCCTCCTCGATAAAAAAGAAAGAGCAATTTTCTGAAATTATCAAGAGCCACATCTACTCTACAAGTCTGTGCTTCGGAGTTCCCAGAAAACTTGAAAATTCAGGAGCCTCAAACTTTGGAGAAAATTTTAACTAAAAATTGGGCAAAATTGCTAAAGAGGTTAGGCTTCTGGAAGACAGAAGGTTTCATGTAAAAAGAGTAATAAGTTCTGGATTCACCTGGTTTCTAACCTTACCTCTTGGGAACACAGAATGAGAAGAAACATTTTCCTTTCTTCTCAGACCAATGTCCCACAGGGAAAGCAGGTGCTTAGAGGCTGGAGCAAAAAGAGGAATTGTGTGTAATGAGAAGAGATAGGGAGCTATAAGATGCCCTGGTGTTGTTACTCTGAGGTACAATTGAGCTGGACAGGATGTGGTGGTAGCTTTTGGAGCCCTAAGCCTGGCTAGGGGACCCATGCTTCACTCTTTGTCTGCACAGAGCTTCAGTCTCCATCACCAACGACACAGGGAGGAAGCCTTAGTTCCTCAAAAAGACTTTCCTCTCAGAGACCCCATCCAGGTGTCTGTGGGACCCACTAGGAAAGATTCAGGGAGAACAAAAGGTGAGAATGTTAACATGAGGTCACCCAAGAACCAGTTCAACCAAACCCAGTTCCTGTGTTCATTGGGTTGACTAATTCATAAGTAATTTATTAATATGCTAAAATGAAAAATATCTGTTAGAATCAGGAATGCAGGAATAATTATTGACAATTTTTAAAAATTATGGCAATGGAAGTACACATTGTAAGTCTTTAGAGGGTACAGGAGGAATAAAATGGTACAAGAGAAGTTGGATCAAATTCAAATTTTGCAGGTAAGGGAGGAGAAAAGTTCAGTAAGTTGGAGAGTCAGCAGGATTTTAACTTTTTAAATATTGGGTATTTTTCAATGGGTTTTCTGCCATTAAAAAGATCCAGGCAATAAATTACTTCAAAATACTACTTTTAAAGTTCATGAGTGATAGTTTTGCAAACTTTTCTCAGGCTGAATAACTGTGTTTGTATAAAAAATTTTATTTGACAGATGAGAAAGAGTAAAACAGCAAAGTTTAATTTGCAATTATTTCCTTACTCCTGAGATTGAATATATGTGTAGGATTTTTAGACATTACCTTTCCCTATTTCAGACAGTCTGTGAAAGATATTTGCTCTTGTATAATGGATATGCAGTCTTTATTCTTTTTGATGCATTCTTTCAATGTGAAAATTGGACTTTTTCAACAATTCTGCCACTTGCCATTTAGGTTTTATTTTTTAAATAAATAGATGTATTTGGGGAGAATGTGTGAAAATTTACTAATATTTTGTGGTCAGATTTTTTAGTTGGTCATATTGTGTGCACCACCCCAACCACTTTTTAGATCATTTCAAATGCTCCCTATATCCTTAGTGGCAATAAATCTGTTGCACTCTCATCTTATTTTGCATGTGTATTTTTATTTTTGAAGAATTTTAATTGGCCATAATTGTACACATTAAAGGGTACAATGTGATCATTTGACACATATATACTATCCTGGAACATTTATGATTTCTTTGTATTGAGAGTATTAATCTCTTCTCCTAGTTCTTCATAAAATGCATGACTAATTTTTGTATACTATACAATTTTATCCTACTATGCTTTGAAACACTAGAAATTATTCCTCCTGTTTAACTGCACTTTGGAACCCATTATCCACCCTTGCTCTAACTCTCCTCTCTATTCCCATTCCCACTCTCTAGTGAACACTACATTACTCTCTACTTCTGTGAGATTAGCTATTTCAGCTTCCATGTCTGAGAGAAAACATGCAGTCCTGAATTTCTGTGCCTGAATTATTTTACTTAACTTAATGTCCTTCAGTTCTATCTGTGTTGCTTCGTGACAGAATTTCATTTTTTGTTTCATTTAATATGGATGCTTTTGATCCTCTATATTTAACCTGTGGTTTATTTACTCTGGCATTATTTTATTGATATACTCTTCATTTAAAAAATTTGTTTCCACATAAATGCATAGCTTTATGAAACTGCAAAAGTAAACTGCAGGTATATTCTTTTCTTAACTTAATCTTACATTATAATGGAAAAGGCAAAGCACAATTAAGTAAATGCACATGCAACATATCTTAATACAGGAAAATCAAAGAAACAGGATAGGTTGTCATGTCATGGGTGTGATTTCTCACAATACGGTGTGGGCAGGACTTTGCATGTTGAATGAGGAACAGAAAGGACCAATGTGTACCCATAGAATTTGTGAAAAAAGAAATAAAAATTCAAGGATAGTGAAAAGATACCACAAACAGAAGTGAGAACAGGGCTTTCTCTGTCTTCTAAACTCCAAACATAAATAAATGTTTAAAGAAGTGAGCATCTAATTATCTTGACTTAGGTATCATAATGTTTTCAGCATGTCTCAAAAACATGTTCATTTATCTTATGTCAATTAAAAATTAAAAAATAAAAAGACGTGCTCAAACAAATATTGAGTGAATACAGGAATAATAATCACATCTGAGACATGATGTGGATGCTATAGTGAAGAAGGAGGATCAAGAAAAGTTTATGCAATGCACAGGCTCTAGATCTGGATATGACTCCAGCACCTGCTGGTTACCAGTTCTCTCAACGACTTGGCTCCTTAGTTGAACTCCTCATTTATGTTGCTTTTTTGCATTAGCAGTAATTTGCCTCCTTCTGAAAATATATTTGCCTTTCATTTAGTGGATTCTAACCTTTTGAATGTGTCCCTGAATAAGAAAAATCTTTTACACTGTGATTCAACATGCATGCACACAAAAATACATGTGCACCCCTAACACACAATTTTATAATCCTATTACTGTGTATGATGAGTTCTAGTATTTTCTTTTGGGTTTTATTTATTGTCTTCTATTGAATTCATAACAAATAACATTCTATCTTCCTAATGGGTCCAGATCATGGAATATGGAATATATCCTCCATGTCTATGTTGTCATGTCCTTGCTTCTTTGCTTTCACTTATTATCAAACATTTCTGTAACTATACATTTTCTTTTAAGTTGATACAACATGTGTTTGTCTAGCCCCCCTTCCTAACTAATCTAGCTGGGAGTAGTGAAGAGTATAGAAATATCTACATGCATCATGATACAATTAGGGGCAAGAAATACATGGAATTAAGTAAAATCCACACATTTATTATCTCTAGGTGTCAGTTAAATGCATATAGGAAGTGTTGCTCATCTATGGAAATGGTAAATCCTTGAAGAAGGGCCTAAAGGGTCTCTTAAAATAGTAAGTAAAGGTTTTCAGATGGAGAAGAGGTAAAAATTCCAAATAGATCAGTAGTTGAAAATCCCAACAAAGAAAAATGAGTGAGTATTGAAGCTTATGTTGTGGTGAAGCTGAAAGTCAAGTTCAAATTAAAGAGATCAGTATAAGTGGAGGAAAGGTTCATGAGGGTATAGCCAGTCGGGTGGTTATAGAAATTCAAGCCTCATGTGTGAAGCCAAAGATTCTATAAATTCTCCTAACTAGGGACTGAGGGACTTGGAAGGAATAAGGACATTTGAGAGGTAGAAAGAAAAGTTTACCACTTCTCTCACTGGTAATAACTGTTCATTTCTTGACAAAAAGGAACCATGCTAAAGATCTGTGTGCATTGCCTGAGTCTGTGAATAATTTTATGAGGATGGGTATTGCTATTGCCAGTATATAAATGAGGACACTACTATTTAGCATAGTTCATTTGGGTCTTTAACTTCAAACAACTGATATATTTGGTAAGGCTAAGATTTAAAACCTGGTTTTCTAATTACATATGTTATGAATTTAATATTACTTATCAAAGACTTTAAAATTTCTTCTTTAAAATTTCTCTACTTCTGTTGTACTTTGAGTATCTTTTGTGAATTTTGAGTATTTTTTTTGTTCATGTTTATTTGTGGTTGTTCAATCTATAAGTCCTGTCACTGTATAAGCATCTCGTCTTGGTCAGATAGCTTGGATCTTTGGTGCTTCATTACTCATTCTTCTCAGGTGGGAGATAAAACCAGGGTTGGGATGCCTGCAAAGTCAAGGAAGGTCCCTCTTCATCACTATCTCTCAGGAGTCATTGAATGCATTATTTGTCATCTCTGTCAATTTTAGCCCTATCTCTGTTGATTGAGCAGATGTCTTATTTTATGTTTCTCTAAATAAAGGGCACAAAATGGTCACAAGATTATCAAGCACGAAGTTTACCTATCTGTAGGAATTTTGCCATCTGCCGTTGGAGTATTTTGTCGATATTTTTAGAGGAAACATAATCTGATGTTCACCTCCTTTGTATTGTTTCTTTTCTTAATCAATATGATTGGGACTTAGGAAAGCTTGGCAGTGACACTAATTTAGGAGGATATACTTCTGTATGTGTATAACCTTTTGCCTGTGTGTGTGTGTGTATGTGTGTGTGTGAGTGTGTGTGTGATTGCATGCATGTGTGTGTGTTTCTGTGTTGTGAGGAGTAAACTGTCCTCAGAGCGGGGGTATCTAAGGTCATGTATTCCTCAGTGTGACTCAGAATTCAGATGCTTGCATGTTCATGAGCAAATGCAAATAAGGAAAGCTATGTTCAGTTTGAAGAGAAACTAAAGCAGGAGGAACAGCATGTGAATGAGGGGCTTTATATATATTGAAATTTCAGCAATAGCAATAAGACCTCATCCTTCCCCACTTTCCATGATATCCTCTCAGTCTGTTCTCTGTGAGTCATTCCCTTTTGGCATAAAAACTTCTTTTTAAACTTAAACATATGAAACAAGCACCTTTCTTAGGGTTCTTGCACTCTCTGAACCTTCTTCTGGGGACACATTATTCCCAATTTACTTTGGGGACTATACCTTGTCTAATTTGAGTTCTCTATTCAAATATCCCTTTGTCTGCTACTCTTGCCAGAAAAAAATAGCCTCCGTGATCCTATCCATGCTTTTCTTCTCAGCTTTTAATTCGTTATAGCACTTATCTTTCTAGTTTATTATATGCTTGTATTCTTTCCCCCCGGACAGATTTGAGGGTCTTTTATTTTTAAGTGCCTTATTACCATTTTCTGCATGGCCTAAGGCATAGTTAGCACCAAGTATATATTCCTTAATTGTGTGGAAAATGTGGTTATAACACTGTAGGAGAAGGGAAAAGGCTGAGGATGTATGTTCATAATTATATGGAGTATAGGAATCTAGTAAAAGGAACAATGTCCAAGATAAAATAAACAAGCAAATTCCTTGATTAAAATTTAAAATTGTGGGGCTGGAGATTTAGCTCAGTGGCACCACATCTGCCCTGCAAGCACAAGCACCTGAGTTCAAACCCCAGTACCAAAAACAATAAAAATAAAAAATAAAAATTGTGCCATTTCAACTGTATGAATGGTACCTGCCTATGTGAATGTTAGTCATTTTATTTTTCTCCTTTTTAGTAGTAATGTTCACCACATGGAGCCAAGAAATTACTCACAAATTATAGAATTTCTTCTTCTGGGATTTTCAGAGGCAACAGAACTGCAGCCCCTCGTATTTGGACTTTTCCTCTCCATGTACCTAATCACTGTAATTGGAAATCTGCTCATCATCCTGGCCATCATCTCAGACTCCCATCTGCACACACCCATGTACTTTTTCCTCTCCATCTTGTCCCTTGTAGACATCTGTTTCACCTCCACAAGCATCCCGAAAATGCTGGTGAACATTCAAATGCAGAGCAAAGCCATTAGCTACACAGGCTGCATCACTCAGATGTGCTTTTTATTGCTATTTGCAGGGTTAGATGACTTCCTTCTGGCTGTGATGGCCTATGATCGCTTCGTGGCCATTTGTCACCCCCTTAACTACACAGTCATTGTGAACACTCAGCTTTGTGTGTCGATGGTTCTGGTATCCAGTGTCATCAGTGCCCTTCATGCCTTGTTACAAGCCTTAATGGTGTTACGGCTGTCCTTTTGTACAGACTTGGAAATCCCACACTTTATCTGTGAACTTAATCAGGTGGTTCATCATGCCTGTTCTGACACCTTTCTTAATGATGTGGTGATATATTTTGCAGCTGTCTTATTGGCCATTGGTCCCCTTGCTGGCATCCTTTACTCTTACTCTAAGATAGTTTCCTCGATCCGTGCAATCTCTTCAGCTCATGGGAGGCATAAAGCATTTTCCACCTGTGCATCTCACCTCTCAGTTGTCTCTTTATTCTATTGTACTTGCATAGGTGTGTACCTTAGTTCTGCCACAGTGCACAACTCACACTCAACTGCAGCAGCCTCAGTGATGTACTTGGTAGTCACACCCATGCTGAACCCATTCATCTACAGTCTGAGGAATAAGGACATTAAGAGTGCTCTGAAAAGACTGCTTGGGAGTAAAAGTAGAAAAGAGCCAGTTGCACTAAGACTCAACAAGTGACCGTGATTGCAGGGTTCAACTTCTTGGAGTCAGGAATTGTGATTCTTTGGTCAGATTGTGGAAGTAGAACTGGCTCCTTCTTTGTATTTCCTGCAATTTCCATTTCTTTGATATCAACTTCTCTACCTATTTTAAGTAACTTACTTTTTCAGAAAAATAATTTGTCAATTAACTTCCTGGTGTATTCTATGGTGTTTTCATACCTTTAAATTATTTTTTTTCTTTTTAATTGACACCTTGCAAATGTACATAATTACGGGCACAATGTCACAATTCAACCTAGATAAAATAGGTAATGATTAAATAAAGATAATTAACTTTTCCAGCTCCTTATCATTTTTTTTCTCTTAGGACCATTCAAACTACTCTCTTCTCATTCTTCATAAAATATACAGCAGTGTTTTCAAGTACTAGGCTTTTTATTCTAAGTTTTAATAGCTTTTTTCCTTTCCACTTTCCATCTTTCCAAGTGTTTTTCCTAACATTACATCAGAAACATTTGCAAACTTCCATTTACATCATAAAACAATCTGAATATCCTTTTTCTCCCCACAGGGATCAGTGGAAAATTATTTACTTGATTGTTTATTTAGCAAGACTTCATCATTAATCTCTTAAATATACTACCAAAATTAAACTTATTCAGTGTAAATGAAGCACTCTTATATACATGGAATTCCCATGCTGTCCTGGCATACATAGCTCAAAAAAATGAAATAAAACAAAAAAGAGTAAACCTCGAATCTCTTAAGAGTAATTTCTTCTCAAGTAGCATGTGTCATACCAATGATTTTGTTTTTCAGTTTTGTCCCTCAGAAGTATCCATGAGTTTTCCTACTTCTATGAAGAAAAACCTAGGGACAATTATGAAATTTTATAATATAAGAAAATCTATGAAGGAAGATGAAAGTTGGGGAGGAAAACATAATGAGAAAAGGAATTAAAATGTGTTCTGTACATGTACCAACTCCCCATAAGAAATGTAGACATTATGTACTATAAACACATACTAAGAAAATAAAGTTTTTATATATTTAAAAAAGAAAATCTGAGGGTCTAGATTTTATTTTCTATATCATTACCTTCATTGCTACTCCTGAAATGTAGACTTCGACATTGTCATTTACTTTATATGGGCTCACTGATTTTTGTTGTCTCATGAGAATCCTATTATCTCTTAGTGAGCTTTAGGTCCTGTGCAGTCACTGGCAAACTCTTGTACTCAAATATGTGTTTCCAAGTAGAGTGTACACAAGGGACAATTTTGAACCAGTCAGTAGCTTCACTAATATGGTCTTAGAGTAAGAAATCACCCTAAACACAAAGAACCAAAGTTTCAAATCATATATTTAACATACTAAAACATTATGAAAAAGAAATCTTTTTCATGCTGTACATCTACTGGTTGAAATTTGAAAGATGGATGTCCATGTGTGAGAAGCTTATTCATTGGCATACAAATGGGATGGGATGCTAGATTTTTTTTTATAGTATTGGATTGTATTCTTATTTCTGCTTCAATACTTCTGGTGCTCTCTAGAAATACAGCTCCTTGTATTGCTCTTGTTAACCTGCAAGACAGGATAAGCAACCCTGAATATGAGAAAAAGCGTTCATTCAAGCAAAAGCGAAGACTCACATTTGGTCAGAAAGTTTTCAGAAATGTCATCTGGGAGGGCTGTTTTTATAGATTTAAAAAAGAATAAGGAAGGTCATGGCAATTTGTTGTTACAATTACATTAATCAAAAAGGATAACACAGGTTGCTTATTGGGTTTTGGTCACTTATGCTACACAATCCAGGGAGGGAATGGTGATAAGTAGAGAAAGACATTTACTAGGGTTGTTTATGATCTTTGTGGTATCAGAAATCTGCCATGCTATTGCAATAACACAGATGACTGTGTCTCATGACTCATTTTCTTCCTGGGGCAAGAGAATTGTGTGGCTGCATTATTGTCACACTTTAAATACTTTCTCACTCTCAATAATATCATGCCCTTTTCTAAACTTTGTCACAATCACTAAAGGGACCGTGAGTGATAAAATTCAGTGTCATCCATTACATGTTGCCTTTATGTCTGGGAATCAGAGTGAATGATTACTCTCTTAGGCAAAACATATTCTCATATTAATAACTTCCTTTATAAAATATACCTTAACACTCTTACATGAACAATTGTTTCTCTTATTTCTAAATGTTATAATTACACATGCTACTTACAACTTTAAACTCCTGTTAATCTTAATTTCATTAACATTTTTCTTACTAGTAGATGTTTGCAGTACATAATGATCACATTCAGCGTGGGGAGTTGGCACATGCACATAAAACATCTTAATTATTTTCACAATCTTCCCCTCCACTCCTCTCCATCCCATCCAATTTTTTGTCCCATTCACTTTTGCAAGAGATTTATCTCCCTATTCCATGTTATCTTTTATTTTGTTTTTTAATTTATTTATATTTTAGGTTTCTCATATAAGAGAAATTATATAATATTTAAACTTGTGTATCTGATTTATTTCACTTAATATTATGATCTCAAGGCACATCCATTTTCAAAATGGATCCAAGATCTCAATGATAAAATTTTGATTTCTAATGAAAACTGATAAGTATTGTGAACTGTTTTATATCACAATTTTGTACATTAATACCATTCCATAATTTTTAGAAATATATTTTCTCAGGCTTTTTTTCATGAGCAGTATCAGACCAAATATATTTAGCTTCTCTATACCACACAAGAGTAAGATGCCAAGGTATAAATATTGTATGTTCAACAATTAATATTTAGAATATTTGACTTTGAGTGCTTTTTCTATTTATGAAGGAGCTTTATGCATGCTAACCATATACTCTACCATATTAACTACACTTCCTAATATTTAAGAATTTTAACTAACATAAATGACCCCGATTTTTTATGAATACTTATTACTAGTTAAGCATAACATGGGTAAGATTTCAAGTCAGCAGATGACATTTTAGAAGCTATGACAAGTTCATTTACAAATTTTAATCTTATGTTTACCCCATTTACTCAATCTTTTTCTAAAATTTTTATTAGTATATGTTTGAGAGACATAATAAATACATTCATGGGGGTAGTTAGTACATATATCATCTTTTTTTGTGTGATTAAATTATTTTATTGGTACATTTTAGGTATACAATACTTTTACATTTATCATTGGGTGTTTGTACCTGTACATGATGTGTCTTGGTTCTTATTTTTTCCCCATTACCAGTGCACCCTTCACTCCCTCCACACTTTCTTATTTAACTAAGGAAAATTATGAGAAAAGAAAAAAAAATGGAAACATATAGCATCTTGGTGATGCCCTTTCTTGTTGTTCTCCTCTCTCTTCCTTTTCTCCCCATCACTAGATCCCCTTCCAATCTCCACAAAGTCTGTCTCCCAAAAATTATGCTTAGATTCCTCATTAATCAAAGTTAGTCATTAGAAGAGTTCAGAAATATCATCCCAAAATATATTACTATGATATATTGATTTACTCATGATAAGCACATTTGAAAATAGCAAAACCCAGGGCAAATATCTCTGAATTTCCCTTCTCAAGAAAGATCCCTCAAAAGGAACTCAATGATTATCAATTCTCTGAAAATGAACTTATCACAAGAGAGGAGGCCAGCAGTTGGCATCACACTCAGATTATCATTTGTTCTAAAGGCCCATTCATCCTTCCCTAAAATCATTTAAAGTAGCCAAATCTATAATAAATATATTTTTTAAAAACTTAAACTCTATATATTTAGAAAATAACTTTTAATGCTTTACAGTGTACCTCATTCCAGGGATATTTTCTTGAGGCTAGTGGATGACCTGGTGTCAAACTAATCCATCCATTCCATTGTCAGCTTACCCGAATACAGGAGTCCTATGTTCAAGTGGTAAGTTTTGTAATAACTCTTAAAAGGCAGATTTGTGCCCACTAGTGAAGATGTGCCTTCAGCTCTGAGATCTCCTTGAATATCTTATCCAACCATTTCCCCTACCCAAGTATGCAAGAAACAAACAAATATGAGAAAACTCCAATTCTGGAGAAATTCTGAAAGCCGTAATCACACATCTGCTGTGGTAAACTACAGCCACTATCATTCACTTGGCTTGGCTGTAATTGTAGTGTTTTCCAGAGGCCCAGAAATTACAGACTTGATACTCAGAGTGGTGCTATTGGGAACTGGGCCTGTTTTGAGGTCTTTATGTCATTGGAGGTATGCTCTCAAATGAAGCCTGGCCACATCACTCTCCTTTAATGACAAGATGTGATCACCTACTCTGAAAGTTGCTCTTACCATAATATATTACAATATTAAACCAATGCAGGAGCCTGATCTTGGACTTGAAGGTCTAAACCATGAGCTAAAATAAAACTCTCTATGCCTCATATATATCCAGTATCAGGTATTCTGTTAAAGTTATAGAAAGGTGACTAATGTAGTTACATTTTAAAAGTGGAGCTACTACCAATGACTCATCAACCACTGAAAATCTGTGAAAATGGTGTGTATAAAGGGAAGATTCTGCTGTTTTTAAAAAATATATGAATGTGGAGAATATTATGCTCAGCAGAATAAGGTAAAGCCATAAAAATGTGGTATTTACATGCAGAGTACTACTCTGCCATTAAGAAGGAAAAACTTGAGTCATATGTAGGAAAATGGATCCATCTTGAGACCATAAAATAAACCAGACACACAAGCCTAAAATCACATGGTTTGTCTTATATGAGACACCCAGAGTAAAGATAGAGTGCAAGGGCTAGGGATTTAGCTCAATGGTTCTGCCATCTGGATCACACGCACAAGGTCCCAAGTTCGATCCCCAGTACAAAAAAAAGTGCAAAATAAAAGATAGAGAATAGAAAGTAGGGAGACAGAGTTATCTCAGAGAAGGGAATCAAGAGATAGAAAATGGAGGGAAAAGGGATAAAAAGGAATTGGGATGTGTTATGCACATATACCAACTCCTCCCAGGTAATGCAAACTTTATTAACTGCTAACATGTACCAAAGAAAAATAAAACATGTGTAGATCCGCACTCCAAAAAAAGAATAAGCTAGACATAGAAATAAAAACATCACATCATCTTATATGAAAAATCTAAAAAATGTGAGCTACGTACATAGAGTAGAACTATGGTTATATGGAGAGAATGAGGTAGAAAAATGAAAAGATAGCATTCAAAAGGTATACACATATATGTAGGATGTGTAAGTCTAGATAACAAATGTATTTACATCATAAGGACTATAGTTAATCATACTATGCTATATAGTATAAATTTTCTAAAAGTGGAGTATAAGTTCTCTTACCACAGATGGACTGTACTATTTGATGTGTTGAACTTAGACTTTTTAATTTACTTTGGCCAAAATAATATTGTAGAATGTGGAGTGTCTTTCAAGGGAGTCTGGCATGTTTCTGCTTCTTTGTTTGTAAATCTGCCTCTGAATGTGAACAAGTCCAAGAGATCCTGAAGCTGGGTGAGAATACATGTGGAGGAGAGCTCAGATGACCAAACTATAGCCACTCTCCACCTTCCTGCCTTAATCAAGTTCCAAAATATGAGAAGATTAAACCAAGACTAGATAAAGCAAACAAAGGTGAGTCACCACTGAATATAGACTCATGAAAAAATCAGCAAGGACCAGAATACAATACTAATATAGACACCCAGGAGATGAGAAGCATTCTCTTAAACCATTTAATTTGGAGTCAGCTTATGTAGTAAAAACTTATACAGAAATCAAAGTCATTGAGAATAGTCTGCTGCTTCATACTTTTGGAGTTTTTTCTAATATTTGAAGATAGCACTCATGATGATCTCATATTTATTTCAGATAAGTCTGTTAAAGAGAGACTTCAATTGAGATACTTTTCTAGGTAATTGGGAGAAGTTAGAAATACATATATTTTTAAGGAATAATTTGTGAACCTGAATCACAAGTCTCCATCTACAAGGGCATGACTAGGCAAGAATTCAAGGCCTTATATTTGTCATCCTTTATCATGAGAATAGAAGAGAATTGTAAGCATAAAAGACAAACTGATAAAGAGATAAACTGATATATATGTCACTTACTCATCACCCCTTTAATATGTAGAGCAAACTTTTTAAAGGGTGAGATATTTTGCTTATGTCACTGCAAGGAGAAATATTCCTATGCAGCCGTGGAAATTCTTAAGCAGGAAGAGAAAGATGATCCAATGAAATAACAGAATGTGACTCTGAAAATTTCAGTATAGGTAAAAGGAAAAGCGGACATTACCAGAGACCCCTGCAGTTGGTCTTGGTCTCCTGAAAGTCAGTACAATGTCCACAAGATAGGAAAGCAGGAAATAGAAAAAGCACACAGACAGAGACTTGAGAGAAACTAAGTCTTGGGCTAATCTAAGCTGCTCTGGGCAGCAAAGACAAAGACACCAAGGAGGTCCAGTATTTATCCATCACAAGTGTGGGAAAGAGGGAAGCTAGGCAGGCCTTGAGACACCTGCAGAGAACAAGTATCAAGCAGGCAGGAATGTAGAATGAGGGTACAAACATATCTTTGCTGAAGAGGACAAATGTTTAATTTAGGGTAAGAATTTAGTTGGAGTCTGTTGACCTTGGCTGAGTGTCAACTCAACCAAGCTCTGCTATTTCCAATGTTACAAGGCTGAATCATGAAGAGGCAAGAAGCTTGTGGCACTGCAGCCTGCTAACCCTGGGCAGAGGTGTCTGCTACCCTTCAGTTTCATGAATAACCTCCCAGGATGTGGAATCCAAGCATCCATATCCACACTTCCATGAATATATGCACATCATCCACAATAAATCTTACATAGAAATTCAGCACATTATTGAAAACTTTGTCCCATCTATTTAAATTGATCTCTGATTCTAAGACCAGATTTTGTCAATCAGTTCATCCAAATTTGTCTTTCATGTAAATGATACATGATTTTTGCCTTGCATCAAAAAGCCAGCTGATATAGAAGGCAGTGTGGACAATAAACTGAATAAGACACGTGATGATAAATAAGCGAATACAATCTCATGACTAGACATAGAACATGCTTCTATGTTAAGATTACATTGTCTAAGGGACAAAGCAAGGAATAAATAACACAAAAGTGGAAAAACAGTGGTTTCAGATTGTTCTCTAGTATCAAGTTATATAAATGATCGCAATTGATAAGTGTAGTTTATACCATAATAATACACCTAATAATTGCATATGATAAATGGGAATAACACAATTCCTCTCATCTAAAATTTTTAATCACTTTGGAAAAGCCTGAAAATGGCAAAATGCAAAAGATTATTGGATAGCAAGGAGCAGAAAACTGTCAGGAGCAACCAAGATCAGGAGGCGTCTTGTCCACCTCCTACACCTCATAATTTCCCTCCTTTTGTGCCCCAATTTATCCTGCCAAAATAGCCTGAATTGCAAAGAAATGTTCTTTATACTCTGTTTATTATAGTCCTAGTTAACATGGTCCTAAGAACAACAAGCTGAACATCCCCATTCTCACCAGCCTTATTAGTCATCTAGTCTCAAAATGTATTAAAACAACTTACCAAGGAGACCCTGCCCCACCTCTTTGTTTATACCTTCTCTCCTTATGCCTTAAATAAAGTGCCACCCAGGCTGTGGTGTTCCTCTTTGTTTTTACTTTCTCTCCTTATGCCTTAAATAAAGTGCCACCCAGGATGTGGTGTTCTACTCCTCTTAGCAGGCAGGGAGGCCCCACCTGGTCCTGCTTTGATCCTCCTTTGTTTTCTGCATCTTCTGTCACCCTACTCAGACCTCACATGCTTGCCATGCAGGCCGTGGCAGAAAATAATTGTATATCAGAGAACAGAAAAGCACTGGATATCAGAGGGAGTTGCCTAAATTATGTAAAGTAACTAAAGTCAAAGAAATTGATACTACAGGAAATAAATAAAAGAGAAAGCCCCATTTCTGTGATCTGATTAAATAATCACAATAACTATATCTGAGGCTCTGTGTTCAATAGCATATGTTTAAAAATAGGGTTTTTATTGGTACATGATTGCAGTATATGATGATTACATTCATTGTGAGCAGTTGGTACATGTACATAATATTTCTAAATTATTTTCTACCTATTTACCCACTCTAACTTCCCTTTCCTCTCCCTCCACTTTTGTCCCCTTCCTTTTTTCCCATTCCTTTTACAAGTATCTTCTCAGAGCATTCTTGATATCTTTATTCCTCAGACTGTAGATGAAGAGGTTCAGCATGGGTGTGACCACACTGTACATCACTGACGCTGTTCCACTTGAGTGTGAGCTGTGGGATGCAGCTGAACTAAAGTACACTTCTAGCATTGTAAAATAGAATAAGGAGACAACTGAGAGATGAGATGCACAGGTAGAAAATGATTTATATCTCCCCCAAGCTGATGAGATTGCACATATGGAGGAAACTATCTTGGCATATGACTAAATAATGCCTGTAAGTGGACCACCACCCAGCAACATAGATGTAAAATACATCACCAGGTCATTAGGAAAAGTGTCAGAACAGGCAAGTTGGACCACTTGATTAAGTTCACAGAAAAAGTGTTGCATTTCTGTCTTCACAGAAGGTCAGCCTCAGCACCATTAAGCTTTGTAACAGGGCATGCAGAACACTCATGATCCAAGTTGACACAGCCATCAGACCACAGAAGCAAGGATTCATGATGGCTGTGTAATGCAGTGGGTGACAGATGACCACAAAGAGATCATAAACCATCACAGCCAGGAGGAAGTTTCCTAAGCTTGCAAAGAGTATGAAAAATTGTATCTGTGTGATGCAGCCTGCATAGCTTATGATTTTGCTCTGTGTCTGCATATTCTCCAACATCTTGGGCATGGTGGTGGAGGTGAGACACCTGTCTGCAAAGGACAGGTTGGAGAGGAAAAGGTACATGGGTGTGTGCAGATAGGAGTCTGAGATGGTGGCCAGAATGATGAGCAGGTTCCCAATAATCATGGTTAGGTACATGGAGAGGAAAAGCCAGAAGAAGACAGGTTGCAATCGAGGTTCCTCTGAAAATCCCAGAAGAAGAAATTCTGAAGTCCATGTATTGTTATTGAGTTCCATGTGGCTAATGTGAATATGAGGAGACAGAGAGAAAGGGAGAGAGAGAGGGAGAGAGAGAGA
>NW_004624876.1:2523806-2559752 GCF_000247695.1 Heterocephalus glaber
AGGGAGAGAGAGAGGGAGAGAGAGAGAGAGAGAGAGAGAGAGAGAGAGAGAGAGAGAGATTAAAACCTTTCAGATATGATGTCTTTGTATTCTAAAGGAAAAAAATTTCATTTTGTGTATGAATTTGTTCTCCTTTGAGCATATACCTGCCATCTCTAATTAAAAATTTCCCTCCTGCTCTCTCACTCCCCTAGAGGTCATGTATTTATAAGTATAATGAGAAATTTATTTATGCACTGAAAGATATAAATCAAAGCAGATGTTGTTCTAGGAACAGTTGGACAGTGTGCAAATAGTGCAGAAAAATAAACGAACCTACAATCTAAAGGTAGAAAAAGAAAATAAGTAAACCAAAGCTTGTATAATATGTTTAATAGTAGCATGTGTTAGGAATAAAAAGAAAAGAGGTAAAATGAAGAGAATGGATGAGAGTGTTTTGTGTTGTTTTGCTTTCTAAACTAGGATTCAGGCAAGATAAGTACACAAGTTAACTTTTAAACAAAGATCTCAAGGAAAAGAAAACAAGTGCCAAAAGTTCTGTAGAAAGGTGTGTGTCTGCTAAGGAGAAAGCCCAGTGTTAAAATCCCTGAGAAAGGTGTATCTTCCAGAATTTCTAGGCCAATAAGTAGTTAGTTTGGCAAGAGGGAGGTGCATGGATCAAATGTGGAAGTGGAAAATGGTGGCCTCCTAGCAGCTAAGAATAGAAGAATGGTGATCAGAGACTGGGGAGGGTACCAGGGAAGGGGAGAGAGGGGGCATTAGTGAATAGGTACCAAAACACAGTTCGATGTGAAACTACCTTCTAATGCTCTGTAACACAGCAGCATGACTATAGTTACAATTTTTGTATATTTCAAAATAGCTAGAAGAACAGAGTTTGATCATTCCCAACAAAAAGAAATGGTGCATGTTTAAGGAAACAAATACACTAATTATTCTGATTGGACACTTTCGATACATGTATCAAAATAGAATTTTTTACCCCATAAGAAAGTACAGGGATTATCTGTTAATTTTTTAAAAAGCATCTATACCATTAGTTTTTATAGGACATATCACAAGATAAAGTTATGTGTTTGTTAAGAAAGGTAATATATTAAAAACCATAGATCATAGACCTTGGAGAAACTTACCGAGTTCAAAAATGCCAGCTCCACCAAATACATTTGTTGTTCTTGCACACAAAAACAGTTAACCTCTCAGAGATTCAATTTCTTTAGCTGTAAAATGTGATAAAATGTTACCCATCTCACAAGAATTTTATGAGGAAAGATACAAAAATTAAATTTCATTTTTAAAATGGGACAGTGATGAGAGATGATCTCAGAGAATGCTGAAAGTGCAGTACTTATATCCAATGGAAGTCAAATTATTATATAAAGAAACACTCAACTCTCCTGTGTCTCTAGCAGCACTATTCACAACACTGAAGGTATGGAATTGACCAGGATGTCCATCTAAGGATATATGGACAAAGAATGTGTCCATCAAAGCAAGGATACACAGAGGACACGATACAATCATAGTCAGTGATACTAATGAAAGGCATTCTGTCATTTGGACAACATGGATGAAAATGCAGGACATAAGGAAAGTTTAAAAACCCAACCACAGAAATGTAAATATTTCGTGCAGTCATCCATGCATGGAAGCTGAAAAACTTGACCTCATAGAGGAGGAGAGTGGAATAGTGGTCCCTAAAGATAGGGAAGTGTGGGAGGGAGGAAAGATGGAGACAGAAGAGGAGCATCAAAGCTCCAAAGGATGAGGAAATTGTTCTTGTGTTCTATAGCACAGTAGGCAAACTTTAGTCCCCAGGAATCTGTGATACAATTCAAAATAACTAGATGACTCCAAAGCTTCCCAATATATATGAATGAATATTTCTATGCTAATTACCATGACTGGACCATTATATATTATATACTTGTATCATAAATAACTACAGTACCAGTGTTTTATTCAATTTAAAATACATTGAAAACCAATAATAGGTAAAGAGCAAAATAAAGACATACTTTTATGATTAGAGATAGGGGATGAGGAACAGGCAGGAGGGAAAATGGATTAAAATTGATTAACCTATGTTTTTTTGTTGTTTTTTTTTTGTACCAGGGATCAAACTCGGGTCCTTGCGCTTGCACAGCAGGCGGTGAAACCACTGAGCTAAATCCCTGGCCCTATTAACCTATGTTGCATATATGTTCCAAATTCTAAAACGAATGTAAATTTCATATATTAAAAATATATGTCATTAAAGCTATTAAGGAAAGAGGGCCTTTTGCTGTTGAAATATCAAGACAAAAGGACTGCCTCTGCCCAATGTTTTGCAATTGTGCTAATATTAAGTTGGCTACAAAATTTTCCTTGAATTAAAGTGGATTTCCTTTTTATGTACATCTGTTGTCTTGAGTTCTGGCCTCTTCAGAATGAATCGCCATGTAGAATACAGATATTCTTTGATATATGATGCAGTTATATCCAAATAATGCTATTGTTTTATAATTCAAAAATGCATGTAATATACCTGCCCCAGTGAACAGCCTAGCCAGGCAACATAACACACGGCAGTGTTGGTTGTTTACCCTCATGATGATGTAGCCCAACAGAGATGTGGCTTGCTGCCAGCGTTCAGCATCAAGAAAGACTACTGTACAACATATCACTAGTGTGGGAATGTCAAAGTTCAAAGTAAAGTTTCTTTGGAATCACTTTTTCATCATCATATAGCAGGAAACAGGGAGACAGTCTTTTGGAAATTGGAAGGGAACCAGAAGATAGATGAATGGGGGAGGAAAGAAGTACAAAGAATTAAGATGCATTATGTAACTGTACCAACATCCCACAATGAATGTGATCATCATATCCTGCAAACACATTCTAATAAAAATTCAGGAATTGTTTTATTAAAAAATTTTAAGTAAAAGTGTAAGTTGAAAAGTATCTACATATTAAGGCTCTGAAACCTATTCTCAACTCTAAATACACACACAGTCTCTCTCTCTCTCACACACACACACACACACACTCACACCTAGCTAATATCAAATACACTTAATATTAGCCAAAAGGCTGAGAAGCAAGTACTAGAAAGAAACAGATAACAAGATGAGCTATAAATATCAGATTACTTTCCCCCAAAGAATGTACAAATGGTACCCAGAAACGGTACTCAATTTGTCAATCTCCCATCACAAGTATCCTTGGAGTTTAAATTTGGTGTGCCTATTATCTGCCCTCTATTTAAAGAAACAAAAAATATGCTCTGGAAACAGACAGAAGTGTTAAATGGACCTGAGGGAAAAAAGTATCTAATAAGCACAGGAGGTCACTGTGTGACTGTAAAAAAGGAAAAACTTCCACTTTTCTGGCAGCATTTCATTTCCTATTACACTCCCTGATATCTAGGAAAAATAATAAAAGCTTAAAAATAAATGTATGCTAAATAAAAAGTAATGAAACTCTATATCAAGTACACTCATGGAAAAAAATGAACAAAGAGATTAATCCAATTATTTACAAAAGGGAACATATAAGAACAAAATGTTTTTGGCACTTTTCATTAGACAGCAAAAGAATTCTGTCCTGTGGCTTTTCCACATTTATTTGGAAAATTTGTTTTTCTGTGATTTGAAAATGGATAATGTAGTAATGTAGTCCTCTGTCTCATGTGGCTCTTTTTCTAAGCTTTGGATACATAAAATATGTATTCTTATTTATGGTATACAATGTGCTGCTTCAATCTGGATATATGTATTTTGATGATCACACAGGATAATTGCCATTTAAGTCACCTTAAATATCTATAATCTCTTTTGTGGGAAACAATAAAAAGTCCTCTCCTCAAATACACAGCTAATTATTGTGAAATATAATTGCTCTATGATGCTATAGAGCATCGTAACCCCCCAAATAGAAGTGATTCCTCCTATCCAGTTGCATCTCCTAATAGCTGTACCCCTGTTGAGCATCCTCCAACAATTCTTCATTCCCACTATTCCTTTCCCTAGCTCTAGTGACTACCATTCTACATTCTACTCTCTACTTCTATGACTGATTTATTCATAATTCATCCTCTCTTCCTTCCCTAGCTCATACATCTCACAAAAAATCTGAGGTAATAAAATCTTTATGAAAAGAAATAATACACTTTTGAGGAGCATAAAGAAATTACATATAAAATTCTGTTTTTAGGCAGAGCAAATATTTTATTAATAAAAGAAATAATCTCGGATGAAGAAACACGTGTCCTAAAGCCCAGTCTGCAAACGCATTCTTTTTATTACCTATCCTTTTAATAGTAGCAAATGTGATAATATCATGCAAGTGCACAGTATTTTGTAATGAGTAAATTGGAATATTAAGATTTATATCTCTTTAAGCATGTTTTGTATTTTAAAATTTAAATAATTAACATATACTAATAATATTGAATATTGGGTTATACTGTGATATTTTCATGTTTACAGGAAGTTAAAATCATCTTAAATAAGGCAAGAAACTCAGAAGTAAGAAGATAGACCTACATCACTAAATAAATCTTAAAACTTTTTATTCAATAATGAAGATTTCACCCAAGGTCTTCACACTGAGCTATATTCCCAGGCCTTTTTTACTTGTATTTTGAGGCAGGGTCTCTCTAAGTTTCTAAGTTGCCTGGGCTGGGTTTGAAGTTCTGATTCTTCTGACTCAGCTTCCCAGAGTGTTGAGATCATTGGCATGTGCCCCTACACCTGGATAAATTGAAAAAATTTTACAGCCAAATATATTCCCCCTAATAATCCGTAAAGTCATTTGAAATGCCAAGAAATTTGAATGGGCACACAATAAAAATAGATAAATTGAAATAATTATTGTGTATATGAATATTTGCTGAAATCCAGCAGTATTTTAAGGAAACAATAGCTAATCTCTTTTGTATCCATCAGATTGAGAAACCACGAGGAGCTGTTTTATTGATGGGGTTGAAAGTTTGAAATATGTGATAAGAGGAACTCACTAAAATTTCTGGAAGAAATGGGAAGTTATACAATGTAGGCACAGTGATTAATATTGAAATGTAGATCTTCTTCGACTCACATTTTCTCAGTGAAAAATGATTGCTACTCTGAACCTGATCATCCCTTGTGGTAGGGACTGTCCTGAATACTGGGGGATGTTTAGCAATATTATCTTTCTCTGTTCATCAATTTCCAGTAAAAACACTTTCCAGCTACATCTCAGTGCCCCCTAAGGGATTAAAATATACCTCAGTATAAAGCAAAGGTTTAAGTTAATCAGCAAATATCTTTGTAGAAATCATTGTAGTTGAATTATGTAATAGCAAATAGAATGAGGAAAAATGTCAAAGATCATAAAAATGTAAATGTTAATATAAATACTTATTAACATTTGAAATATAATGATGCCACCATTGAAATAGTGATAGGAGAGACTTCATAAAAATATCATTGAATGAAAAGGTAAGAAGATATAAGTTAAGAAAGAAAATGATCCTAAACCTAAAGAACATTTATGTATACCTATAAGCCTATTCATGCATCTGTCTAAAGTATATGAGCATGAATGAGAGCATAAAATGAAGATGTTTTAAGACCAAACAAGAATTTGAGACTAAAATAGCAATGAGAATTCAAGTAATGCAGTAATTTCCAAACAAACATATGAAATGAAAAATCTAAAACCAACTTTATGTAAAGGTACAAAATAATAACAATTTAAAAATATAAATATGGGGGCTGGGGATTTAGCTCAGTGGTTCTGTCGCCTGCCTCACAAACACAAGGAACCAAGTTCAATCCCTGGTACCAAAAAAAAAAAGAGTCAATAAAAATATAAATATGGGTCACACAGTCAAGGTTTAATTGCCAAAGACTTTGGAATAAAAGATTATTCTAGACACTTTTAAAATTACAGGACAAAGAAATATCTAAAGGTACAATTTTACTCTATGCAAAAGGATTTAAATATACTTATAAAAGATATAGATGATTTTACTCAAATGATAAATAATGCCTACCAAATAATATCTGAAGAAGATGTAGCTTTTAGAAATCAATCTAATCACAAAAACATGAAAGAGACAATAAGAAATAACAGGAAATAATGGAGAGATTGAGATAAAATTAAAACATTCATAAAAGATGATTTGTTCAAATGATACAGAAGAAATCTCCATATGTACAAAAAGAAACAACAACAGTAGATGATGCATATGACAATACAAATGTAAACTTTCACACATTTACCTAAATATATTTATCCTTACATAAATGAACAAAAAATCAAGCACTAAAGTTAGTGGGAAAGTCCATTTATTAAATATGAATATGATAGAATGTGAGTAAAAACTCTATGCTCCCTTCATGCAAAAACAAAGAATTCTTACAGAAAGTTTACAGTAGAGAAGGAAAACATCTAACAGGTATACACAGGCTCATGACTCAGGAAACAATAGGAAAATAAAGCTCATGGAGATCACTTCTTTTTTACTTATTAATAATTTTAAATATGTATGCACAGCATAAGAGGAAATACTGTAATATGTTAGTTAAATGAACTCTTGTTGCAAGGTAGTATTTGTAAAAAAAAAAAAAAAAGGTCTGAATTTTCCTTAGCTTTATTGAGCATACATACACAAGTAAACCTGCTCTTATAAACAAAAATGAGATTTCCTCATTTCAGAGTTAATGCCCAATCTCTCTACTCCTGTTAATTACAAAGATCCTTAAAAACATGTCCTACATTTATAAAAATGACACTACCTCTCATGTCCCTTTCTCTGACTGTACTTCCATTGTATTTGTGTCTATCAATAATGACCATGGGATGCTGTGTACAGTTGACACTTCACTGTTTAATATCATAAATAAAAACCCCTGAACCGCCCTTTCTTAGCTCAGAGATAGGCAGGTCGGACTTTCAGGGAACCTTAGGTTAATGTTCTTGGCTTCCATTCTCTGAACCTGTCCTAGGGTATGTTAGATTCTCAGACTGACCTGGTTGAGAATTCTGAGAAGAAGGTCTCTGTAAATCTTAGTTCTTCCCTGAATGGTGTTGAAGATGGAGACTGAATTTCTGTTCCTCCCATTGTTCCCTGAGCAAGACTTACAGACTTAGGACTTGAGAAGGTTATTATACATTATGGAGACAATAACAGAGAGAACATACAAATCTCCTTAGACCTTCTTATTAGATCTCTCTCTCTCTCTCCCGGCCTCTCCTCTTCTCTCTTTTTCCTCTCTCCTTTCCCCTCTCCTTTTCTCTCCTCTCCTTTCTCTTCCCTCTTCTCTCTCGCTCCACTCTTTCTCATTACTTCAACCCCTGTGAGACATGCTTCTGCACAAAAAAATTTACCTACAGAATCTCTGTTACCAAGAGACCAGGTTAAAAGTCAGGGGAATCCAGTCTTCATTATTCTTTCTCCATGAACTCTTACAACATTCATGAGATTTAACCTCCTAACATCTTATCTCAGTCCCATATTAAATTTAATCCCAGGTCTTGCACTGGGTAACTTGTCTTAACTACTCTTTTATCTGGAAATCCTTGACTCGCACTGAGGACATGGGTCCGATATCTCCAGAGAATTGATTTTTCTCTCTTCAACAAAGGCAAGAACTGTGACGCTTTGGTTATAAAATCATGGTTATTATACTTTCTTACTTCATGACAGTTTTGTCAATACAATTAGAAAATCCATGATTATCACACACGTTATGAGCTGTTATTTGGTCCTTCTGCAATTATATGTAATATACTTAGATCTCCTTCAGTATATTTCCCTAGACATGTACTGTATAAATACCCCTTTGTTTCTGTGAAAACCCATTTGAAAGTCCATTTTATATTGGTAAATACTGTTATAATCTCATTCTATATTTGCAAAAATAGGGCTCTGGAAAGTAAGTAATCTATCAAAAATTACACGGGTACAAAGGCATAATTTATATTGCAACTCACTGAAGATATTCCTAGTTCTCCTGCTTTATGTAGGTATCCCCATACATGAACAATTTTATCTCTAATGAACACTTGGAACTGTCAAATTCCATTTGACCCAGCTATATTTACCCTGGGTACGGGCTCAGAACAGTTAAGAACATCATACTATACATGCGTATTCATGTTTAAAACAGAAAAATTCACAATTGCTAAATTATAAAAACAGCCTAGGTATTCATCAGTGACAAATACAGTGTGGTATATATAAACAATAGAGTATTACTCCAGCCTGAAGAATGATAAATTTGAATAATTTCTAGGGAAATGAATGGATCTTGAGTCCATACTACTAAGAAAATAAATTAGACCCAGAAAGTTAACTATCTCTTCATTTCCTGAATATGAGAGATCCATAATATAAATAATTTAAAGGTCAAAATAAAAGATAGGTGGTAAGAAACAGGAAGATAGACTCTGTAGAGATGGGAAACAGATCCTGGGATAGAAATACATCAAGAGATTATTTACATATGTACCAATTGTCCAAAGTGAATGTAACTTTTATCACAAATATACACTCAGAAAAAATGTGAAAGATAAATAAAAAGATATAAATAATGAGAAATAGAAAACACACATATTATTTTGCTATTGCAGCAAAACTAGTGATCACACACTAAGTGTCTTCTATTATTTGCATGGGAATTCAGGTATAATATGGCCAGGTTACCTCCTTAAGATCTGAAATTGGCTAAATCAAACAATATATTCCTATGTGTTCTCATCTGGAGCTCAGTAAACTCATTGATTCTCACTCAGGTTGTTGTCAGAATTCAGCTGCTGATGTTGGTGAATTGAGGTCTTGTTATCCCACTAGTGCTTAGGAAAGGGCCACTTTCAGCACTAGGAGCTGTCCTAAATTTCTCACCACCAGTCCCTCTCACAATCTGGCAGCACAGCAGTTCTGATCTTCAGAATCCCTACCAAGACATTTCAGAGATATTCCCTATCTCTGGCTTTTATTTTCCTGCCTCCAGTACTTTTTTTTTCATATTTCCAATGCATATTGCCCTATTATCTTTCCCAACACTTCAAATTCTCATTCATCCACCAGCCTGACCTATTTGACCAGCCTTTCCTACTGATATCTCAAACAACTATCCTATTATAATAAGCTAGGCATTCTTCATTAATCCAGCAAATGTCTATTTTACACTTACTATGTCTCATGCATGCACTCCCCATTTCCTGTTTCCATTCAGTTATGGAGTGAATGAGTCACAAAAGAAATCAAGGAAGAAATTCTAAAATTTCTAGAAGTTAATGATAATGTCTGTACAACTCATCAGAAGCTCTGAGTCACTATGAGGACAGTCTTAAGAGGGGATTTCACTGCAGTGTTTGCCTACATTAAGAAAGCAGAGCAAGCTCAAATAACCTTGAGGAACCTAGAGATACTTGAGAAACAACAATTCAGGTCCAAACCAAAATTAAGAAGGAAGATAATAAAGACTAGAGTGGAAATCAATGAAATCAGCCTTTAAAAAATACAAAGATTCAAAGAATCAAGGAACTGATTCTTCAAAAGAATAAACAGATAAATCCTTAGCTAAATTTATCAAGAGAATTAGAGAAAAGATTCAGATCAATGGAATTAGAAATGAAAAAGGTGACATCACAACAGGTCTTGTCAAATCCAGAAAATAACAATGTCTGTGAAAAATTGTACTTAGGTAAATTGGAAATTTTTGAAGTCATAGTCAAATGCCTACATTCATACAAATTGCCAAAGCTAAGTCAAGAGGTCACAAAAATATTAAACATCCCAATAATAAGAAATGAAATTGAGACAGGTGGGCCGGGGATTTAGCTCAATGGTTTCACCCCCTGCTGTGCAAGCGCAAGGACCTGAGTTCAATCCCTGGTATAAAAAAAAATTGAGACAGTAGTAAAGAATCTACCAACTAAAAATCTCCATGGCCACCTGATGAATTCACCACTGAATCTAAAGAAACTTAAGATATGTTATATCACCTCTACTCCTCAAGCTCTTCAAAGAAATTGAAAGGTACAGAGTGCTCCCAAATTAATTTATGGAAGCCAGCATCACTCTGATTCCAAAACTAGAAAAAGATGTAGCAGAAAGATGTCCAACTCCAAAAAAAGCAATAAAAAGTACATGTGGGTGATGCAGCCTGCATAGCTAATAACTTTGCTCTGTGAGTGTGTATATTCATCAGCATTTTGTGTACAGTGGTGGAGGTGAAACATATGTCCATGGAGGACATATTGGAGAGTAAAAGGTACATAAGTGTGTGCAGGTGGGAGTCTTGAGATGGTGGCCAGAATGATGAGAAGGTTCCCAAGCACAGTAGTCAAGTACATGGAGAGGAAAGTCTAAACATGAGAGGCTGCAGTTCTTGCTGCTCTGAAAATCCCAGAAGAAGAAATTCTGAAAGTTTTGTAACATTTCGTGGTTCAATGTGTTGGATATGACTACCAAAAAAAAAGGGAGAGTGATAAATATCATGACTAAGGAATGTTTTACTCACCTGTAATAAACGTTAACATTTTGTAGTAATGTGAATTTAAATCAGGGCTTCTCATGTGCTAGTTAATTGCTCTACTGCTGAGTTATGCTTCCATCCCAAATCTTCTACAGTCAGAAAAATAATTTCTATATTTTGTAGGATCTTCTCCCTTGTAGGTGATTCCTTGTACTGTATAATGTCTGATTAAGAAATGCTGTCTCATGCTTCCACAGACATATATTCAAAAATATTGAAAAATTATTTTATGCATTTGAGGAATACAAATTGAAAATAGCTCTTGTCCCAAGCACTGTGTAGACAATCAATAAACAGTGAAGAAAAACAAAATTCCCACAGTAAAATGATGGATAGGGAATACAAAAATTCTTTTTTTTGCTACCAGGGATGGAATTAGGGACCTTGTGCTTGCGAGGCAGGCTGCAGAATCACTGAGCTAAATCCCTGGGCCCCAAACATTTTTAAAAAATCATATGTTTTGTCAGATGACAGCAAGTGCTGTGTTAATGAGCTTTCCATCTCTATAATATATAACTCAAATAGTCAACTTGTAAAAAGAAAAGACTTATGTTGGCTCAGTTTTTGAAATTCAATGATGGGTTGGTCCCACAATGTTGGGCATGGTGTGAGGCCATATATCATGTGAAGAGTGTATGGCAGAGTAAATCCACACCCGATCATGATAAGGAAGTAGAAGAGAGTGAGGAGAGGGCTAGAGGTCCCAAATCACCTTCAAAGCCATGTTCCAAATGATCTAAAGACATCCCTCTAAGCCCCATCTTTTAGCAATTCTACCATCTGCCAATAGTGCTAACCTGGAAACTGTTCCTTTAACACATGTTCAGTTATGTGACTATTCAAGATCCAATTATAGAAAGAGTGTTGAAGAAAAAGAAAGAAAGTGAAAAGGAAAGAATTGCTGGGGTGCTATTTTGCTGGTTATTCACAGAAGACCAGGGACAATGTGATGCTTGCACAAAAAGCCAAGGAAGCCAGGTCCAGAGCCAGGAGGGCATCTGAGACTGTGTGTGGCTTATAGGAGGAACAGCAGAAGGCCCTGGAGATGATTGTTCTCTTAGTAGTGCAACACTTACAAGAGGGGCTGTGTGGAGAGGAGTAAGAATTGAGAAGTGGTGAAAGTGACAGAAAATAATGTCAGAGAATGATGATTGAGTTGTGTGCAGAGGGATGCACTCTTACTTTGGAGGGGAAGTGAAAGGATCATTTGAGCCCAGTGGTTAGAGGTTGGCCCTTGCAACACAGTGAGACCTCATCTCAAAAGGAGAAAAATGGTTGCAGTTATAGCTCTGTAATACAGTGTTTACCTGGAATGCACAAGGCATTCAATTCCTTCACCAAATTCTGGGATTTGATACCTGGCACCCCAAAAAATGTATGTGGCCTTATTGCTGCTGAAACTTGAAGACAAAAGGAGACTCTCTTTCCAGCTGTTGTAATATTTATTTTCATAAATTTGCTCCAAAAGTCTCCCCTAAAATGTCATCAGCCTTTCATTATTTCCCTATATATCTGTAAATTCTGGTTTCTGTATTATGGACATGTTTTGTGGTGGGTGGACCCTAAGTCCCTTTACTCTGAAGCCTGCTCTCACTCCTAAGTTACTTGTACAAACACACAAATGCATGCACACACACGCACATGCACATGTATGGGTGAGCACACACACTGCACTCATCACAGCTCAGGCACAGAAAGCACAATGAGGCCTCCTGGGGCCATGTAAATGCCATCATTTTCTCACACCTATGCAAACTATTAGAGAGCGATGGAAACAAAGCAAACTCTCAACATCAGATTGTATTTTCATTTGGATAAGGCTGTGGTCTGCCCTGTATTTAAAGAAACATTTTGAATCATAAATTATCTGTTTGATAAACACAGTGAACAGAATTATATAGGCCTTAGGGGTTAAAAAAAGATCTAATGAGCTCAGATGATTATTGAGAGAATATGAGTAAGAAACAACTTCCTTATTTATGACAACATTCCAATTCCCTTTATACCTAAGAAAAGCAATAAATGACAGAAATGAATGCATCCAAAAGACAAAAGTTGTGCTATTTTTTAGTGTCAATACATCTACAGATTGAACACCCAAATAGAAAAAAAATGAGAAAAGGGAATAAGCCAATGATACAAAAGAGAAAATATAATT
Source organism: Heterocephalus glaber (assembly GCF_000247695.1). The sequence continues at coordinate 2,536,476 of NW_004624876.1, forward strand.
ACAATTATTGAATTTAGGCATTTTATAAGAAACAAAGAAAGAGTTGCTTCTTCCATGTCTACTCTATGTTTGTCTGGGGTACTAGTTTTGTACAGTTGTACAGCACGTCAAGAAATCCCTCTGTGATTTTCTCTTGTGGCATTTCTTCCTTGTTATTTTGAGGCTTCAGGTTTTGATCTTTCTTTTTTTAGCAAATCCCAATAGATATGATATACTTGTCTTCATTCTGATTATGCTGTTTGCAAAGGTTCCTCAATGTTACTTATAAAATCCTATCCTGGGCAGAGGATTTAGCTCAGTGGTGCCTGCAACTGCCTTGCAAACACAAGGTCCTGAGTTCGACCCCCGGTATCCAAAAAATTCATAATAAAAACCCTATTCTATAACATAAAGAAAAATGTGTTCTTTTACACTAAAAAGTACCCTCCATATAATTAATCTGATATGATTTTGGGTCAAACTACACTTATTTCATCATGAACTGTCTTTACCCTTATAATTCAAAATCCAAATGAACAGATTTCACCTGCTTTGTTCGGTTTTGTATTTTCATAACTGTATGTGAATACATATTCTTTGTATAGAACAAAATTTAAGGAAAAATGAGAAGCTATGAGATAAAAAGCATACCAGGGGAGGGCAATAAAAGCAGATTCAATAGAATGGTGTAAAAACACCACTATTAAAAACTCAAAAAGAAGAATTGACCAAGAACTAAAATAGGAGATGAAATAGCAATAATTTATTGACTTTGATATGGACTAATAACAAATTTATAAAGATCTATAGAGAGTAGTATATAATTGACTTAAAGGTATCTAAGTGTATCATTTTAGTTGGAGATGTAGCTCAGGATTACACAAGGCATACAAAAGACCTTGGTTCAATTTCCAGTACCACAAAAATAAATAAATAAATACTTTATAGATATATATGTACTAAATACATTTAAGAAGATAAGATAAAATCTTCAGTTAAATGAATGCAATGCCTTTTAAATGGTGGCCAAAAGTAAATAGTTGTATAAATAGATCTGCCAGAAAAGCTCAAATATGAATACACAGATATAGATATAGATATAGATATGGATATAGGTATGGACATGGCCAAAGACATAGATATAGAAATATTGGATGAATATATATATAAATTTTGAAAACTAAATGGAAAATACCACAGGTAATTAGAACTCCAATTCTTATATTTGAAAAAAACATGCAATTGTTTTATTATTGGTTTGTTTCTTTTTTGTAAGAATCTCTTTGGTTTATGTCTTATACTCTAAGTAATTATTTTGAAAATAATAATAGATGGTATATGAACTATTGTTATTATCTTATTATTTTGTTATTAAATTTTATTTAAGTTTTAAAAATAAAAAAAATCTAATTAAAAACAACACTCCAAACCCATTTCCTAAATGCAAGAATTTACATAGGCAATTTGTAAGTGGCCAACAAATATATTCAGATGCACCACTCAGGAAATAATTGCAAGCAAAGTTTGTTACTATAACATCATTTTTCATCTAATAAAGTTTTTTTCATCTGACTACCGCATATGAGGGAAAATAATTACAGGTGTATACTGTAGTGATATTGCAAGGTAGGATTTCCCAGTAATATTCTGGTCACAAACACTCTTATCAGTATGGAAACACACTCTAAAATGTCCCATCATAAAAGTATGAGAAGGCATTCCCCCATTTCAATGTATATTCCTTCACAGCTGATATTCTATGTCTATACTCCCTTTCATTTGCAGAGGTCCTTGGACATATGTTCAAAGTTACCTGTTACCACTTTATTCCTATGTTTCCCTCTTCTAATTAAGCTTCCATTACTATCACTTGAATGTCAGTGGTCATCCTTGCATCACTGAGTTCAATGGATACTTCTCTATTTAACATATAAATAAATACATAAATTAACCAAGAAAGAACCATCCACTACATTCTCTCCACTCTGACCTAAGCTGAATTTGGTCTTGGGTGACCTCAAGTAAACTTTCTCAGCTTCCATTCTCTCCAACCCTTTCCTGCATCTCCACCAGAACTCTTGAGCTCACCTGGATAGAATCACTTAAAAAGAAAGCTCTGTGTGGGCACCCCAAACAGAGGCTGGAGGATTGATGATGGAGACTGAAGCTCTGCCCTCATACAAGGCAGCAGGAAAAAGTGAAGCAACAGTCCCCAAGCCAGGACAAAATATTTAGAAAAATATAGAGAGATAAGACTAATAAGCCTCTGAATGATGCCACATTTATGTATACACAAACTTTCTAACAATAAAATTGATATTTTGTGAAATAAAAAACAGAACAATATTTTATGATATTTTCCACAAAATATGGATACCATCACATCATTTAATCCCTTAGACTGAATGCGTACCATCCTATAGCTCTGTGGTACAAACTATGATTCATGATGTATGTTATTTCCCCTACTGATGTGCAACTTCTAGGACAGCAGGGATGACGTCCTAGTAACTGATGTCATACTGTACTCTAGGCATCTTGTACACCAGAGACATATCTCTGTTTCAAGCCAGACACAATCTCTCTGAGCATCTGCTTTCAGTCAAGATCAGGGTTACATGCTTAAAAATAGAGATATGCTGTAGCTTCATCTCTAGTATAATCAAAGTGACATTTCAGTCACATGAATATCTGTTGTTTAGTAATGCTCTGTGTTAAGCTTCCTGGTAAAGATGGAACTCAGAGGCTATGGGGTGGTAAGAAAGGGTTCTTATGACAAAAGTATAATTTCAGTGGGTCTAAAAAAACAAATCAAAATAGCTGGGTAGAGTTTTGTGTACCTGCGAGCCCAAATACTCAGTAACCTGAAATCTTTTACCAAGATTTTTCTCAAAATAACAAGGGTAACTTCCCAAAATAATAAAAAGCATCATACCACAGCGATATGTGCTCACTCATGTTTATAGTGGCAGTTTGCAATAGGTAAATCTTGGAAATAACCCAAATGCCCATCAACTAGTGACTGGATAATGAAGGTATGTATTTTAAATAAAATTGAATACTACACATCCATAAAGAATGAGAAACTAGAGACATTTATAGCTAAATGGGTGCAAATTTAGGCCATATTCCTGAGTGAAATAAATAGAACACACATATGTGAATATCGAATCATTTCTCTTATGTGTAAAACTGAAAGTGTAAATAAGGATCAAAATGTACAAGAGACAATGTGAAATAGAAAGGAAAGAGAAGGGGGAGGGGAAGTGGGTGGGGTAGGGGAAAAGAAAGAAGGGAAAAGAGAAAATATGAGAGAATGAAAAAACAGAAAAAATGTCTTTGTAATTTGGGAGGGATGTAGGGGTTGAAGGGGAGCAGGAGAATGGGTAAAAATTAAGATCCAAGATGTATTATGTAAAGGTATAAATTCTCATTATGAACGTTACCATATTGTATACCTAAATTGTACCAATAAACTTAATGAATTAAAAAAGAAATAATATAAACAAATTTTTAAAATCTAAAAAAAAACCAAATCCAAAGAGATGAAGATACAGCTCAGGGTGAGGGCACCTCTCATTTCTATCCTCTCCAATGTCAAAGGAAAAGAAAACATAAAGAAGGAAAGGAAAATGAATTTGTGAGTATTTATAGTGCAAGGCACAGAGAATGTGTCTTTAAATGCATAATAGTACTGAGGTGAGGGAATAAATTTCCACCTAAAGGAAGAATTTTGTCATCATTGTCTTCTGGAAGATTTTTTTTTTCTCCATTTCCTGGATGGCTGGGATGAATACAAAAGGAACATGGAGAATTTGTCCCTAAGACAAAGTCTTACCAGTGTCATTGGTGACCTTATTCTCTGGGCAACAAATGCAATCAAAGCAACAAGCAGGTTTTCCCCTTTTGAGGGGATTTTCTGAATCCAGGATGACAACTCTCACTGCATACAGAGCATGGAGTCTGAGGAAAAATATATATGAGTGAATTCTTAGAATTTTAGCTCTTCTTCAGAGCTTGGGAGAAAAACAATTTATATTTATACATAAATAATATTGTCACTTTTGATAATCAAAATATATAAATATTTACAAAATATAGTTAAAAAATATGTTCCATTCCAATTCATGGGAAAGCTAATAAATGAGAAAATTGATAAAATCCAAAAGTGAGATTTTTAATTGCTGTAGTTTCCCATTTCATGACAAAATTTGGGATACAAAGTCTACAACAACATCCTGGTTATTTGTTGTTAATGAAGTGCATCATGATTATGTCTAACTCACCTCTGTAATTCCTGTGACCCTCTCAATCATATCATTAGATAAAGACAATTTGATCTTAAGTTTAGTGCCTTCTGGAAAATTCCAAAAGTTGAGAATGTCATACTCTACATCCAGTTTCCGTCATCCAAGTTCACTTGATCTCCAGCAGGATTGTTAAATTGGGTATTCTTCAGAAAAGGGTGGAGCTAAAAGAGACACATCATCCTCCGGTGAACAGGGTTTCATGATGGAGATAAAAATGAATTGGAAATGCTCCTAATTATGTTTAATCTTTATTTCATAATGCAAATTTTATACTGACACTTAATAAAGTAGAATAAATAAAATCTTATGGAAGACAAAATATACTTTTCCTAAGGAGTCATTCAAACTGAGGAGAACAATTTTTACTCAAGCTTCTTTAAATAAATTTTTCATGAGTGTTAGAAAAAAGTAGTTTTGGATGTTTTACTAATCTTTTCTCTTGATGTTCCCACAGGATGTACTTGCACAATGAACTTGTCACTAGCAAACAATATTGCCACGTGGAGTGTGAAATTTAAGATAAAATATGTAATATAGGGTTAGCACCATTTAAATCCAAGAATTACAAGGCTCTCTGTTGCCCTTTAAGAAGTTAATGGAAAATACTTAGATTTTATAATAAATATATTATCTAGATGGGCACTGACATCCACTAGAAAAATGCACTGATCTTGACTTATATTATTTTTTGATGTTAGAGCTTTCTTCTTAAGGGACCGTTTCTATCCAGCTCAAGATTTATCTCCTTAAAAACGAGCTAGTGTGTGATCAATGGTCCTTTGGATATAGTGTTCCAAACCCTTGATGACATTGCATGCCAATACAAAAAAGATGACTTACCTGCCAGGGGTCAAACACCATCACTTCTTTGTTTGCCATTAGTGTCCACTGTGCTTGTTGAAAAAGCATCTAATGGAGGGCATGGGCCACAGAATACAAAGCATTGTGTACATTGTGACTCTGTTTGGTCATGGCTGTGTCAAAATGATTCACAGGCAGCCATGCCAGAGAGGCATTAGGTGTACAGTCCTTCAGGGAACAGTCAGAGTTAGAGAATGAGCAGTGGAAATTATTGAACCAGAACATAGTTAGATAAAAGTCTTCTAGATATTTGGAGGGCTTGGCTTCTTGGACAAAGGTTTTGAAACCAGAAATTTTCTCATGGTGGTTTGAAAAAATGAGAGTCCCCTGGAATGAATTGAGAATGAAATTTTTCCCAGTCATGTCAGCATGCCATTGTGAGTTTGTGACCCAGACTTTGCCTGTTAGTAAATATTGCTCTATACTATAGTTTATATAATTGGGAGTACCAGAGTCATAGTAAGTGATGACCAGATTGACGTGATATTTCTTTTGTCATGATAATGTGTTCTTTTGCAATTTTCACATATGACATAAGAGGAGTTGAGTCCATTTTCATGAAGGCTACAAATACTTTGTTCCTGTCCATCTCTACTATCACATCTGAGAGAAATTGAAGACCTTTCTGACCTTCCATGATAACCAGTCCCACCCAGGTCCAGCTGAAATGAACCATCAAGAACACCACAGCAAGGGCCAGAGATGTGTCCTTAGGAACGAAGTGATAAAGGGAAGGAAACTGCCTGTTTCTCTTAGCATAGGATCAAAAGAACCCAATGTAAACTGAAAGGAAAGAATATTGGAAGAAATAAAAGGAAGAGAATTGACAACATGCAAAACCTCATGCCTGGAGAATACTAACTGGAAGGGGTAGAAGAAGGTATCTTTTTATCCAGACTTTCTAATCATCTCATTTTGCAAAAGCTTTTCAGAAAACAAATGATCAGACATGCATTTTTAGGAACATTTTTGTTTCTTCTCTCCTGATTTTTCCTGCAGACAAAGAAATTATCAGCAATCCACTAAGTCTCTGTATAAGTTCACATTGAAATTACACACTGATAAAGATGTGTTTTAACTGGGATCCTTCTTCCACCATGTTTTGTCACCCGATAGTGTCATCAACAAATACATAATTTCATCTTTCTCCGTCTCACTCATCCTCATCTGTGGAAATTTGTAGAGCCCCAGAAGGGCTCCGATTTGAGCAGAAGTTGTCCATGAAGTTCCTGATAGCACTGCTACAGACATGCTCTCTCTCCCACAGAGGTAATTAGGGATCTCATTGTGTCATGTGAGCAAAATGAGAGAACTCTCCAACATCCTCCAGTGTCTGTAAAGTGAATTATGGAACTCATATCCCAGAAATATGCTGGGTAAAATTTGAGGATTCTTATTGATCTATTCTATGGCAAATATGAAGGCTAGAACATTCTGGTAGTTGTTGGGTATATGCCTGCATAGAGAGGATAGAGGTCTGTATGGTAAAGACTTAATCTATGATTATATTGCAATGCAGTACAACATCATTTATGAGGTGAATGCTCATGTTCCTCCCCCATATTCCTATTATATGAACTAGGCATAAATGAGACATTATTAGTGGTTTTGCTTTTGGCATGTAATTTGGGTTAGAAGAGCACTTCAGGGTGGATTTCTATTGACTAAGATCAGTACCTCACAAGATTTCAGGATAAACACTTCATTGTCCTGCTATGTAAATAAACATTGTCCAGATGGTCACTGAAAAGCTAGAGGGCAGATGGTTTTTCATTTTCTGAGGCACAGCTGTGAAATATCAAGAATCACTGTTTTAAAAACTCAATTGGTGGTATATTTTTATATAGAAGGCAGAATTCAGCCCATATCTTAAGGTTAAGAAACAAGGAAATTAATACCATCTTTAGAATAATTGGACCCAATGATTGCTTAGATTATATAATTAAACAATACATAACTAAACACTTCATTTGATAAGAGTGTTACCCATAGAACAAAAATAAAGAGAGAAATTTATGTTAAATGAAACATCTGTCACAAATTGAGAAACATATCTGTGGATGATTATGGCAAAGGAAAAGGTGAAATTGAGTTGCCTAAACCTCTGCCATATAAAAGTTTTGCATCTGGAATTCTGAGCAACAAGGTCAAGACAGTGGCCATCACAATCCCAGACATAAGTTATACTACAAAGATACAGTGATAAAAACAGCATGATATTGGCAAAACCAGAATTGTAGATCAGGAAACAGAACAGAAGATGCACAAACAACTCCAGGCACACTTAACTATGTTATCTTTGACTGGTAGTAAATCCCTTCACTGAATGACAGACAACCTCTTTAAGAAATGGTGCTGGGGAACCTGACTATATATATGGTAAAAGTTGAACATGTATATATCTTACTATGTACTATAATGTAATGAAATGGACCAAAGATCTCAACCTTAGAAGACAAACAATCTCCTGGAAGACAAAAAAGGTAAAACATCTGAAGTCATAGGGGTGGTCAAAATTTTCTGAGCAAAAATCCAATTGCACAGTAAATATTTCCAAGAAGCAACAGACGAATCATATCAAATTTAAAAGGTCTGCACAGAAAAGTAAACAACAAACAGAGCAAAGAGACAACCTATAGAGTAGGGAATTTTTTGCCAGGTATGTTTCAATCAGCTGATATAGAGAATATGTAAAGAGCTTCAAAAAATAAAACCCCAAATTTGAAAGACCTAATCAAAAATGGGCAATTGCAATGAATAGACACTTCTCAGATGAAGAAAAGTAAACAGCCAATAAATGCATCAAAAAACACTCAACATCACTGGCCACTTGAGAAATGAAAATGAAAACAACACTGAGATTCCATCATTCCCCAGAAAAAATGCCTACCATCAAGAAACCAAATAATAGCACATTCTGCCAAGCCTGTCAGGAAAAAGGAACACTTCTTCATTGCTGATCGGAGTGTAAACTGGTACAACCACTATGGAAATCAGCTGGTAGGTTCTTCAAAATCTAAAAATACAAATTCCATGTGACTGAGCTATTCCCCTTCTCAGTTTCTTCTGAAAAAAGGTAAAGACATCTTATACCCATGTTTATAGTCACATTATTCATAATTACTAAGTCTTAGAAACAGAATATATGTCCATCAAGACATGAATGAAGAAAATATATTCATACATAATGGAGTACTATTCTGCTGTAAAGAAGGATAAACTTGAGTCATTTTTTAGGAAAATGGGTGCAACTTGAGACCATGATATTAAGTGAAGTAAATAAGACATATAAGCTTAAAAATCACATGGTTTCTTATATAAAATACTCAATATATAAAGTGTGAAAGAAATACAGGTAATACAAAGAAGCGAGAAGTAATGCTACTGCAATCCAGAATATACAATATATCTGAAAGTACATTTTGTCTTGATTTAGTATAACTGTCATATGCGTTTTACACTTTGTCCTATTAGTGTGATTGTGAATTGGTACATATGATAATTTACTTTATATGGATTTAGGAGATAAATAAGTAAATCTGAGGCTGGCAAAAAAAGGTTGGGAAGATGAGACAGAATAAAGAATTGCGGTATGTTATGTATGCTTCCCCACAATGAATGCAATCACTATGTACAGCAAATATGTACTAATAAAATTCAAAATGAAAAAATACAATATTTTCTAACTTGTCTTAAAAATAAAATTACTCATGCAACTGAAGTTTGAAAAATGTAAGTGAAATTATACAGTATTTAAGCAGACAGTCCAATATATACTGTGTGAGTGGGTTTATAGATGAGTTACTTCTAAAGTGCCAGAATAGAAATTGGACATGGTGGGGCACACCTGAAACACTAGCTTTGAATTGGGGAACTGAGGCAGGATGACTGCAAGTTCATAACCAGTGAGAACAATTTAACACTCAGCATGTGTCTTTCTCAAAATGAAAAAAAAATTAAAACAAGCTAGTGATCTATATAAACATGAAGGTCTGGGTTTCAATTCCTACTACTGAAAAATGTGTAGTCTTATAGTAATTCTTTTAATAGAAAGTGAATATATGAAACACGATTATAACGTCTTTTCTAATTTATATATTAATTGGTACATTTTAGGTATACAATACATTTACATTTATCATTGGGTGTTTGTACCTGAACATGATGTATCTTAGTTCTTATTTTTCCCCATTACCTGTGTGCCCTTCACCCCTCCACCCTTCTCTATTTACATAGACTTCGTTTCCATTTTTTTTTTCTTTCACATAATTTTTCCTTTCCTTTCTTCCCTTTTCCCTTCCCCTCCCGCCACCCCTCCACCTTTGGACCTTTTCCTATTTCAAATTATCAATTATTCATTTTAATCATTTTCATCCTTATTTACACTTTCAGTTTAGCTTACATGAGCTTGCTGTAAATATTCAAAAATATTTGAGCAAAGAATTATCCTTAATGAGTCACTACAAAAATGAATAGAATGTTTCACTATAGAATGAGTCACTACAAAAATGTTTTTAAAAAACATTCTCACATTTCTGCAAGGAATAAAACACTACACTTATTCAAATATAGAGAGCATTTGATATCATCAGGCAACAAATGAGAGATATTTAATATAAATATTATCTGAATAGAAAACAACATCACTGTTCACATTCATCCAATTAGAGCAGGGCAAGAAGTGTTGAATATTTTAATCTCTTGATCCAATCATTAGATAATTTAAATATGTATCTACACATAGTGTAACATCCTAGAAAAACATACAATTAGCATTTGATAATTAAAGAAGAAACTAAAGCCAAAAGAAAACAAATTCTTTTAATTCAAACCTTAGGTCTCACTTAAAGAAAATATGACTGAATTGTAACGAGAGTGGTGGGGGGCAGGCATACAAGTTCAACCTCCTTCCAGGGATGCATTGCACAGAAAACTAGTGTAACTCCTTCCTATAGATCTTATGTTAAGAAAACTAGTATAAGCCTTGCAATTGGTGGGGTATGATCTCCTTTGCATATTGTGGGGTGAAGCTTCTTTTGAATTATATTCTTGTGTAGATTATTATATTCATGTTTTCTGGCTACAGAAAAATAAGACATATCAAGAGCTACATGGGTGGGGCCAAAGGAACTCAAAACAAGAGCTTCCAGTTGTATTCTCTAGTGGAGTCAAGGATAAGGCTAATTTCTCCCAGCAGCAGTGTATGTTATTATGCATGGAACACTACCCACCAGGAAAACTTTGCCAAGCTCCATGTCCAGAGGGTTTTGTTGTGATGGCAGTGGTTCTGGTTGTGGTTGTGGCCCTTTGTGACAAATTTGGTCATACAGTCCTTTGGACTAAACATATGGCTGACTTGAGCCTCATGGAATTGAAATATTTAACACTCAGCCTTTGGATATTTTTCATTTTTCTCAGTAATGTAATTTTGGATAAGTATTTCAAAGAAGTTGTGTATCAAGAGCTTTTTGAATAAATAGGGACCAGAGCAATGTTTTTGTGTTATCATCAGAATTATTTGGTATGAATCTGAAGTTTCTAAGCCATAAAATAAATATTCATTAAAATAGAAGAAAAAAAAGAAGAATTGACTGGAGAAGCACCCATTCATATTTAATAAAGGGGAAAATCTTTCACCTTGCAAATGCATGAAAATATCCAATAAACCAAGACACCCACAAAAAGTGTGTTAGCAAACCAAAATATCTATAAGAATTGTCAAAACTTTCAATATGAAAATTGCTAATATAAAGGATTTTGGTGACAATATATATAGCAAAACAAGAGTTAATTTTTAAAATACTTGAGAAATAGGAATAAAATGTTCAAATGAGAAAAGGAGCTGGTGAAGGTAGGGGGAAAAGAAAGGAAAGGAAAAGAAAATACAAGGAAAAAATGGAAACAATTTTTTTAAATAAGGAAGGGAAGATGGATTGAAGGGAGGGGAAAGGAATGGTAAATGAAGAATAAAGATATGTACCAATGTACCAATTTTACTAATGTACTGATTTTATTAATAAAATGTTTATGACAAAATGTTTAGCAAAAACATAATATTCTAGTAAAGACATGAAATCATCAAAGAGAATAATTTACATCTGTTAACACTCACCCAAAAGTTCTGTCGAATTTGCCACTATAATTAAAAATAGAAAGAAGACAGTTTTCTATAACAAAAGCAAAGATAAATGTAGTCTTTTGGAAGCAATTCAGAACAGCAATGAAATGATAATTTAGAAAAAATTAACACACTTAATATAATGATTTAAACAAACAAATGAAGATGCAATAATGCCACAAAATAGGCAAAAAAGGGAAATGAGCTATTCGTAGTTTTTTATTACTTTACTTATGTATATACATATATACTGTTTATATCACTGAGTTCATATTACAAATCACTGATAAATATTAATTATATTTTTACTTATATGGAAAAGGAATTGTGAAAAATACAACTTTTACAAAATAAACTAAAGGAGCATTAAATATTTTTTGAATTAATATAGACTTATTTATACAATTATACATTGTCAAGAGGAACAAAAACACAAGATAAGTAAAATTTATTACTTTAAATGCCCTGATTATTTCAGCTTAAAAATTATACATGAAAAAATATTCACAGTGACTCCTGTTAATCATTTTAAATATACAGTACATAGTTAACCAAATTTTCCTTTACTAAAGCTAGAGTAATCAAGACAATGTTGGCATAAGGGAGGACATATAGATCATTGGAATAAAACAGAGAATCTAGCAATAGAACCACACATATATGGTCTACTGATTTTTGAAAGATTATTTAATATTAACATTTTATAGAACATAAACTCAAGAGCAGAGGAAAAGATAATGTTTTCAACAAATGGCACTAGACTACCTGGTATCCATATGTAAAAGATTAACCTCAACCTTTTATTTCCATACATAAAAATAACTTGAAAGGATCTATGAACCTAAATATGAAAGACTAAAAAAAGTAAAAAATTTTAAGAAGAAATTAAAAGGGAAAATGTTACTGAATTTAGGGTAGGCAAGAATTTCTTAGGATACAAAAAAATGATGCATAGAAGAAAAAATTTGATACATGAGATTTCATCAAAATTTAGAACTTTAAAAGATATCATTAAGAAAATGAAAAGTAGTCCTTAACCAGAACATATTTATAATACATATAACCTATGACCAGAATATATAAAGAACTCTTACAGCTCATTAATAGACAACCCAATTTAAAAGTAGACACAAGAAGATGATAAATACCCAGTACAGCACATGGAAAGGTGGGCAACACTAGAATCAGAAAAATACTCATCAATACAAAAATAAGATCATATTAAACACTCAGGGAGATTAAGTTAAAAATTTTAAAAGAACAAGGTCAACTTAGGTGTGAACCAGTTAGAACTGTCTAATACTGCTAATGTGAATGTAAAATGATAAAACCATTTTAGAAGACAATATAGAAATTTCTTGTATTACTGTTAAGAACCAACAGTTCCTTTCTTAAGTTTTTCTTAAAAGAAATGAAAACACATATTCACAATAGATTTGTACATACAGGTTGACTGTCCCTTATCTGAAATTCTTGGGACCAGAAGTGCTTCACATTTTGAAATCCACTTGATCTCCAAAGAGGATAGCTATTTCTGCTTTTTGGGGGTTCCTGTCACATGGAGTATTTTTTTCTACCCTTTAACTTTCGGTCTATGAGCTTCTTTTTAAATTAGTGTGTTTCTTGTATGCAGCATATTCTTGGTTCTTGCTTCTTGACCCATTCTGCTGGTCTATTTCTTTTGATTGGTGAATTGAGACCATTAACACTGATAGTTATAACTGATACATATTGACTTATCATTGTCATGACATTTTTTCTGGGATTCTCCCCTTTGGCTTTACTAAACATTCAAAATAGTTTTGATATAGTGGAAAAGTTTATAGCAAGATATACAAGTGATAAAGAACAAGACATGCAATAAAATATTCCTAAGGTAATACATGAAATATAATGAATTCAACTGATAAAAAATAATGCTTATATAGCAATGTCACATCATTTACTAACATCAATTTGGGGCACTTTACTGAGGTAAAGATGAAGGAAATAGTATTCCCTTGCATGTGCAGCTAAAGTGTCCATTACTATGTTTCAAGACTGTTGCTTGATATTAAAAATAAAAGTATTTTAAAATATAGAGAGCTTTGATCCCAGCCAATTTCATTCTCAGAATTCACTTGCTTTAATCAGAGACAGTACATCTCTATATTTGTGTGCTACAATCTAATATCTATCAACTTTCTTATTATAGAGACATGAGATAAAACACTAATTAGAAATTTAGGAAGTTCTAAATTGTGGTATGTGGTGAATTTTTTTTGTCTGACAAGATGCATCATGGAAGCAGAAGTGTTTTTGTGAATGTATTGATGTAAAGTTCAATTCTATGTCATATTTATGTGTAAGAAAAACAGTTTGCAGCAACATAGACACAGTACATCCTACTTACAATATAGGAACTATCTTTCAGTGCAGGAATGTCTAAGATATAATTGGAACTTTTAAAAATATTACAGCCATGGCATTTCTGAATAATTGGGCAATTGCTTCCTGTAAAGCATTAAATTCTTTTACAAAACACTGTTGATATACAAAGAGAATATATAGGTTATTTTTTCAAAATTTTTATTCCTTTTCCTTTTCATTTCAGTAGAAATGAAAGATTGCTCATGTTTCCCTTAATATTTGTTTCCAGTAGGTAAGTCAGCCTGGACATAAAAAGTGGTTGGATTTGCAAGGATGTTCTTTCAGTCATAGACCCATTTTAGAGTGTCTGGGAGGGAAACTGGGCCTATTGAACAGCTGACCAATACCTTGGGTTGATGTAAGTGCAGTACAGAAGAAAGAAGGGAGAGAAGGTAGCTTCTTCTCTCCTCCCTGAGATAGGAACATTCTCTCTGCTAGACTCCTTGAAGTATTCTTGAAATCTGATGGCACTTAGTATCTGATCAGTTCCACATCCTCCTCTAACTTCAGACAATGTGTGATCACACTAGGCTGCCCAAAACTGTAATCATCTGGTTAATATCCATGATCCTTCACTGCCTCTGTTTTTTCTCTTAATCATGTACGCATAGGGACCTCCATCCTCCTCTTTGGCTACAAAATCCCTTTGGCCCATGCAGCATTAAGAACCTACTGCAGAACCTCCTAACCAGTGCAAAACCCACTGCAGTGTTCTTTACATCCAGGGTTGTGCACTGATTAACTAAAATATTCCTTATCATTCTCAAACTCAATGATTTTTTTAATGGTTACAAGGATTTGACAGTAGGCTCCTCTGATCCACCTACCCCATTTTCTTGCCATTATGTCATTACCTGAGAAAAACACTCCTCAGCACCTACTAGAATTAAATCTCATGAAATAGAAACATCAATAAGGAAAACAAGCAACAGTTTTGAAAATTATGTAAAGAAAGACACACCAGTCACATATAATATCACGTGCCTATACTGCAGATGTTCTGGAGAGCTGGGTAGAGGGAATGATTAAACTCAGGATATTACTGGTAGCCTAGGTAATATAAAAAGACCTTGTCTGAAAACCAGGAAACCGTGAGGGAAAGTGCCAAAGAATCAAAGTATAAGCAGGCATACAGACATGATAATAAATATGAGAAACCTACAAATATCATCTATGGAATGAAGAGGCCAGTAGTCCTTACCCTACTGACCTTGTTCCCAATGACTGGAACACTCCAGGCTTCAGTGTCTGATCAAACCCAATCAGTCATTTTGTCAGTCACATTCCCATTCCATACAGGGGCACATTGAGTCCACTAGAATCCTCTGAAAATGTGCAAAATCCATAAATTAATTATAAATTTGCCTATACAGCAGATGTGATAATGTCCGAGAACAGACATTGAGAACTGAGTCTCCATGTGTCCATGTGACAAAGACATAGTCTGGAGGTGAGAATCTCGCAGATGAATTCTTCTTTACTCATGCCCTGGTTTGCAGGTCCAAGAAGCATGGAGGACACAATGGTTAAAGTCATGACATACACATTATTGGAAAGTAACTGAATACCTATAGCACTAGTCTTCCCTAGCAGGAGGCTTATTAATAGCAGTGGACTCTCTGTAGGGATATAAGAAACTTTACAGATCATTAAAGAAAATTAGAAGGCCAAGCATTGTATATGGGGCATATTTTCTGGTAGCTGCGTGGCACTGTATTCAACACAATGTCTCAGACTCTGATTGTAAAGAATGTCAGTCAATGTGCTGTGCAGTGGAATTTCAGTTGGAAGGAGAGGCATGGATAGTAGAATAAAGCAGACGGTGATGTATCCCTCAGCTTCCCATCCTAAAAACAGAGGGCTAGGAAAATAAAGATTTATCTCTCCAGTTTCAAAAGTTGAGGAAAAATTACATTGAAAGTCAAATGACATCTAGGACAATATTTTATATCTAATGGTTGGAAAGACAGGGCAGCAATACAGTGAATGTGGATGTGATCACCCACAGATGCTTAGCCCTTCTCCTTCCTGATGATGAAAAAGAAAATAAACATGAAAAACACACTTACAGGATCAAAAAGGAGTCCTTCAGAGGCTTTAGTAGATAGATCACAGTGTAGTAGAAATAAAGAAGAAGAGAGAAAGTCCCCTAATCACCATATCTCCATCCTTGTACACACTGGTGCTCCTTCTGTGCAGACATGGTTCATCTTCAAAATTACACACTGAGAGAAGATGCTGCAGGAGAAAGAATGCAATGATCAACAGGAACATCTTAGAGAATCCCTACAAAGACATCTGAGTAAAGAGGAACCTTGCTATGTCAGTAACATAAGATCTACATATTACTATGTATGTGGGTGTGCTATTGTTTTTGATTTGGATGGACACTCTTATGGCCCTGACACTTTTAGGGAAAGCCTTCCACAGGACCCAGGAGGAATTTGCTGCCATTTGCCTTCTGGGTTCTGCATCTGAGGTCTGGTGTGCAGGTGAAAAACACAAGTTGGAAAGTATATTTGAGTATCATTCTCTCCCCCTAGAGGCACCATGACTCATCTAAGTCCACTGACAGCAACATCCCAGTGGCTACTTCCTCCTTGGCAGATTTGCTCCTCAGCCTAGGTCAATAAGCCATTTGGGACATGGCCTACTTATTGCACTAGAGGTTCACTTCTAGGTGTTCACTGAAACAGTCTGAGATGACCTAGGCCCATCCAAAAAAAATCTTTGTATTAAGCAATCCAGACTACAAGACAAGGAGTTACAGTTTCATACATCTAGGTTTATTGCATCCATCAACCACTTTCTGTGTGGCCCATGGTTGTTGGCATAACAGTCACTTGTGCTGAACTCACATTCACAAATTTCTCCATTTTGTGGGATGCCAGTAATTATACTTAATGACGAAATTCAAATCCCTAACACAAAATTTATGCAGAAAAATGTTACCATATTTAATTTTACTTTTTATTAATACATGTTTTCAATACATCCACTTTGTAGTAATCTTGGAGAGTCATCATGTACCTAATACAGATTCGCTTGATTCTTCATTTAATCTCTTTCTCTCCCACCTCACTCCCACCTCCTCTCATTCCCTTCTCCATTTTCATCATTGCTGGTATTATGAATCTTATCTCATATTTATGGCTTTTATATTTTTTTTATGTTATTAGGTTCCTGTACAAGGTATGTCCTTGTTCTACTTCTTTCCCCTTGTCCTCCTACTCTCCTCTCACCCTCTGCCTTTAGGACCATTTCCATAGCAAGAGATCTATTCTATCGTCTCCTATCCATCCTTTGTTACACACTTTGTACTTTGCTTTCTTCAAGTGAGAGATACTTTAGTGCAGTTTTGGTGTACCTATCACATGTGTGCCAGAGTGGCCAGTTTGTTATCACTGAAAGCTCTAAGAGGTTTGCCATCACTGCTTTATGGTATTTAAGACTGTGTGTCTGATTCACTTCACTCAACATTATATTTTCCACTTGCATCCATTTTCCCATGAATGTCCCAAATTTGTCCTTCTATATAGCTGAGTAGTATTCCATTATGAAGATACCATATTTTCTTTATCCAGGCCTCTTAAATGGGTATATTAGAAGGCTACATCTAGGCTTTAGCTATTATGAATTTTGCTGCTCACACATTTGCACATAGGTATCACACTAGTATGATGTTGATAGATCCTTTGGTAAGATACTTTGCAGAGGTCATATGGAATTTCTAATATTAGCTTTGAGAAATCTCTATACGGATTTCCAAAAAGATTGCACTTGTTTACATTTCCAACAACATTGTAGGAGGGTGCCATTTTCAGCACAATTGCACCAGAGTTTGTAACCTTTGACTTCTTTTTAGTTGTTTTATTGGTACATTTTAGGTATACAATTCATTTATATTTA
This sequence comes from Heterocephalus glaber, assembly GCF_000247695.1. The sequence goes on from NW_004624876.1 coordinate 2,554,062, forward strand.
TCATTGGGTGTTTGTACCTGTACATGATATATCTTGGTTCTTATTTTTCCCCATTACCTTTGACTTTTTGATTCTCATTCTTTCTAGACTAAGATGAAATCTTAGCATTGTCTTAATTTTCATTTTCTAATGGGAAGAAATGTGGAACACTTTTTCACATACTTGTTGGCAATATGGACTTCTCTTCAGAAGTGTTTCCTCATTTCACTTGACCTTTTCTTGATTTGGTCTTTCATTTTTGGTGGTCTAATTTTGTCGAGTTCTTATATAGTCTAGCTTCTGGTCCTCTGCCTGATGAATAGCTGGGAGAAATGCTTTCCCATTCTGTTGTCCCGGCCCGCGGGTAAGTCAACGGAGACCCTGGAGGGGGAGCGAGGATGAGAGGGGACGGGGGACACGAGAGATGGAGACAAGACAGGTTTCTGATCAAGTCTCGTTTATTGCGGAAGCTGCTACAACATATATACCGTAGGGCGAGAGGGGAGGAGCAAGAGGAGGGTACTGGGGCTACTTCCTTGTTGCCGGGTAGATTTGCAGCAGGCCCGGATATGTCCGTAAAAGGCACTCAAGAGTTCTAGCGGGGGGGCAAGGCCCCCCACATTCTGTAGGTGGTTTCTTTACTCTACTAATTGATTCCTCTGCTGTGCACAAAATTTTCAACTTAATGTAATTTGTTGTTCCATTTGTTGATTCTTACTGTTATTCTTCTCCAGTTGTAATTCTGTTTAAGAAATCCTTTCCTACACCTATGACTTCAAGAGTTTTGCCTATTTATCTTCCAGTAGTTTCAATGTTTCCATTTTTAAATTTAGATTTTTGATCCATTCTAATTTTAAATTTACTACATGATGAGTGACAAGGGTCTAGTTTCAATCTTCTGTTAACAGATATCCAGTTTTCCCAGCACCATATATCAAATAGGGTATCTTACCTCCACTATATGCTTTTGGCCCTTTTGTAAAAGATGAAGTAGATGAATGAATCTGGGATGTTTCTGTATCCTCTGTTTTACTTCATTGATCCACATGTCTATTTCTGTTGTATTACCATGCCATTTTCATCACTCTTTCTTCATAGTATCGCTTGAAATCAAGTAATGTGATGCCTCTTGCTTTGCTATTATTTACCAAAATTGCTTCTTATAATACAGATCTCTTGCAGTTCCTTATAACTTTTAGGCTTGATTTATATAGTTATGTAAATTATGCTGTTGGTATTTTGATTGAGCTTGTGTTGAATCTGTATAAAACTTTTGGGAGTATGGTCATTTTGTCTCTACTGGTTCTGCTTATCTAGGAGCAGGGGGCATCTTCCCATGTTTGAAGTTCTCTTCAGTCTCCTTTTTCAGAGATTTGCAGTTTGCTTTGTAGAAAACTTTCCCTTCCTTGGTTAGGTTAAGTTTCATTTTTCTTGAGCTGACTGAATGGTATTGCTTTCATAATTTTCTTCTCACTGAGTTTATCATTGGTGTACCCAATGATATTTATTTTTGTGTTGATTTGTTATCCTGCTACATTGCTGCAGCTGCCAATTAATTCTGATTTTTTGTAGAATTCTTTGGATATTCGATGTAGCATATTATGTCACCTGAATATAAGCATAATTTGGGTTCTTCTTTTTTTTTAAATATATCTGTTTTATTTCTTTCTCTTACTAATTGCTATGGTTAATATTTTGGATATTATGCTGAATAGAAGTCCAGATAATGGGTAATCTTGTCTTGTCCCTGAGTTTAGGTTAGAGTTTAAATGCTTTCAGTTATTCCCCATTTAATATATTGTAAATTTTTGGTTTGTGATAAGTAGCTTTAAGCAAATCCAAATATGATCTTTCTATGCTTTTTTTCTTCAGTGTTATTACTATGAAACAGTTTTAGATGTTGTCAAAGCCCGGTTCTTCATGTATTGATGTGATTCTGTGATTTTGACTTTGCTTCTATCTATCTGATGTATGACATTTATTGATTTGTTTAGGTTGAACCATTCTTGCATCTCTGGGATAAAATCTACTGGTTTTGATGTATGATCTGTTGATGACATACTGTTTTCCATTCACTAACGTGTTGCTGATGATTTTACACCTATGTTCATTAAGGAGATTGGTCTATAGTTTCCTTTTCTAGTCGAGTCTTAATCTTGTTTTGTAATCAGTGTGATGCAGGCTTCCATAAATGAATGCAGAAGCTCTCCATCCATTATAATTTCCTGGAATAGCTTGAAGAGTATAGGAGATACAACACCCTTTTTCCAGTGGCTCCATCAGGTTCTGGACTATTTTTAATTTTTAGATTCTTTATTATTATCTCAATTTCATTGTTTGTTAGGTGTTCATCTTGTTTTATCTTTGTAATTTGTATGAGACTGTATCTGTCCATTTATTATGGTATCATAATGCAGGGGTATTATTTTAACATATTTTACTATAACCTGCACAAATGTTCCAAATCTTAAAATAAAAACCTCCAAATATGAAATTATTTCAGGTCCCCAGCATCATGTGTAAGGCCTACACAATCAATACAATGTCCCATGTTTAAAAATAAATATTGCGTTTTAAAGTATTCCATGACTTCACACAACACAAGACTCATCTCTGAGGCTTGGTCAGAATTACACACAGTTTGTATCATGCTTGCTAATATGGCCATGATAATCCAATCAAGGAAAGAAAGCAACCATTGCTATGTCCACTATAAACTGTGTGGGGCCTGTTTGACTTTGTTGATGAAGCATTTTTTCTCCAGAAAATGATAAGATCCCATTATCTTATTGTCACTTTAAAATTAACTTACAATATCATTGATTCTGCAGAGACAATTAGTCCTCATGATGGGTTACAAATGAAGTAGTATAATCAATTCAACAATTTCATTAAAAACGCATTTACCAAGACCTAATATGTGTGGAGATCTATGCTGGGAATGGGGCTGCTTCTCTGTCACATAATGAGCTTTAACTTTTAAAGTGTCCATCAGTTGTTGGTGTTTTCTGGGCACAGTGCAGAGAAAGAGACCGAATTTCATCACTGTGCATTACTTTTCACTCTCTGATTACTGTGTTCATGCCCTGAGGCCTTTACACAACTTCTGCATTTCCTCTGGAAAAGCAATCATTGTCCCTCTTTAACCTCATCTCAGGTGAGAAAAGATTCTTAATTTAAGTAAAGAAATATAATTGCATTCCCAGCCTCCTCTCCCTAGCAGGCAAACAAGTTGCTAAGGCTGAGGAAAAGCAGTTCTAATGATGATTGCTCTATGAGAAAAGAGAGTTCACCTGGACTTTTGAAACCATTGATAATCTTATTTCATATTTTTAATTGCCTGTGCTTGTGAACCATCTACCTGTAAAAAAAAGCATTGGTCAAATAATAATGTCAGTGAGAAAATAGACTTTTAATGCCAGGCACTGCATAAGCATTTAATGTTGATACATCACTCACACACACAGTAATTTTTTAATTAATTTTATTGGTACTTTTAAGGTACACAAAATAATGACATTCATCGTTGGATATTTTCACCTTTACATAATCTATCTTGGTTCTTATATTTCCCCATTCCCCTGCACTCCTTTCAAAGCCTCCACCCCTCCCTATCTACAAAGACTTTGTTTCCATTTTTTCTTTTTCTCATATTAGTTCCATTCCCTTCTTTCTTTTCCCCACCCTTCCCCTTCCCCTTCCCCTTTGCATGTTTTCTTCCTATTTCACATTATTTATTATACCTTTTAGTCCTTATTTACACTTTCAGTTTCTCACACTAGAGCGACAATGTGATATTTACACGTGTGTGTCCTATGTATTTCACCTAAGAGTATCACCTCAATGTGCATACATTTAGCTATAAATGTCTCTAGTTTCTCATTCTTTATGGCTGAGTAATACTCAATTTTATAAAAACAAAAACACATTTTCTTTATCCAGTCTCCAGTTCATGAGGAACTGGATTGTATCCAACTATTAGCTATCATGAATTGTGCTTCTATGAACATGGGTGCACATATATCACCGTGGTATGATTCTTTTAATTATTTGTGGAAGATACACAGCAGGGGAAGAGCTAGGTCAAATGGGACCTCCAATCCTAGTTCTTTGAGGTATCTTCATACTGATTTCTACAGTGGTTGCAACAGTCTAAACTTCCACCAGGAGTGGAGCAGGGCTCCTCTTTCCCCAAACCCCACCAGCATTTGTTATTGGTTGATTTCATAGCAGACATTCTTTTTGTGGTGAGGTGGAATATCCGTTGTTTTCATTTGTAACTCTCGAATGACCAGTGATGATGAACATTTTTTCATATGTTTATTTGCTATTTCTACTTCTTTGTCTGAGAAATATCTGTTCATTTCAGATTCTCATTTTTGGATTGGGTCTTTAAATTTGGGAGGACTGATTTTTTAAAGTTCTTTATATATTCTAAATAGTATACCTTTGTATGAGGGACAGCTGGTGAAAATGTTTTCCCACATTGTGGTTGTCTCTTCACACTGTTGTTGGTTTCTCTTGCTGTGCAGAAGCTTTTGAGTAAGAATAGTTCCCACTTATTGATTGTTTGTGCTAGTTCATGTGTGACTGAGGTTGTGTTTATAAAATCTTTTCCTACACCAATGTTTTCAAGAGTTCTAACTAATATTTCTTCTAGCAGATTTAGTGTTTCTGTTTTAATATTTAGATCTTTAACCCATTTTGATTTTAGTTTAGTGCATGGTGAGAGATATAGGTCTAGTTTTGATCTTTGGCAAGATGAAACTCAATTTTTCCAGCACCATTTGTTAAAGAGGCTACCTTTCCTCCAGTGAGGGCATTTAGCTCCTTTGTTGTAAATGAGGTGGCTGAGTGTGTCTAGAGTTGTTTCTGCATCTTCTAATCTGTTTCCACTGGTCTTCAGGCCTGTTTCTTTGTCAGTACAATGCTATTTTTATCACATTCGCTTTGTAGTATATTTTCAAGTTGGGGATTGTGATACCCCTTGCCATGTCTCTATTACCTAGTATGTGTCTGTTACCTAGTACAAGTCTCTTCTTCTCCCAAATGAATTTTTAGATTGTTTTCTCCAGGTTTGTGAAGTATGTGGTGAGGTTTCAATTGGGCTTGCATTGAATCTATATAGCAGCTTTGGAAGTATGGCCATTTTCAATATGTTGATTTTTTTTCTACCCAGTAGCAAGGGATGTCTTTACATTTTGATATCCTCTTCAATCTTTTTTTTTTCAGAGTTCTATAGTTTTCAGAGTAGAAGTCTGATTTCTTTTGTGTGGGGGGCCTTGTCCCCCCCGCCCGCTAGTACTCTTGAGTGCCTTTTACGGACATGTCTAAGCCTGCTGCAAGTCTACCTGGCAACAAGGAAGTAGCCCCAGTACCCTCCCCTTGCTCCCTCCCTCTAGCCCTACAGTATATATGTTGTAACAGCTTCTGCAATAAACGAGACTTGATCAGAAACCTGTCTTGTCTCCATCTCTCATGTCCCCTGTCCTTTGTCACTCTCGCTCCCCCTCTAGGGTCTCCCTTGACTTACCCGCGGGCCGGGACAAGTGGCGCCCAACGTGGGGCCAGAGAACGGGGGGATCCAGTGAAAAACGCTGCTCGGGGGCCCAATAAAATAAAATAGAAAAAAGAGGATTGCGTCTGACATAAACCTGCCGTCTTTCCTGCACCTCGGTGAGTTGAGCAGCGATTATGGGACAGGGCATTAGC
>NW_004624876.1:2576065-2634803 GCF_000247695.1 Heterocephalus glaber
GAGGGGGTGAAGGGAGGGCTAGGAATGGGGAAAAAATAAGAACCACGATGCATTATGTAAAGGTACAATTCCCAATGAGAAATGTAATTGTGCTGTATACCTACAATGTACCAATAAAAGACTAATAAAAAAATTTTTCTGTATGGTATAAGGGTAAGTCATCAGGCTGACTATTGATTTATATGGGGTCTGAATTGCTTATTACATTTTAGCATTTAATTTGGATTGTGTGTGTTCGGGGAGAAAGAGAGAGAGAGAGAAAGAGAGATAGAGAAAGAGAGAAAAGGAAAATTTAGCAAACAGAATTTTAATTCGGCCTGTTCGATGAAATTTCTGTAGCTTCCACAAAGATCTCTCTTCTTGAGAGCTCAGTAACTGATTATGCCTAAGTACTTGGCTGGTTTTTTGTTTGTTTGTTTTTGTTTTTTTTGTACTGGGGATCGAACTTGAGAACTTATGCTTGCAAGACAAGTGGCAGAACAACTGAGCCAAATCCCTGGGCCCAAGAACTTGGTTAGCTTTTGAAGATAAATTTCATTTTTTATCAGCAAGTTTGGTCTGTTTTATTAGTAAGTAATTTACAAATAGACAATCATGTGTGATCCATAAATATGTAATTAATTCTGGTTAACAGTACATACAATTCTCCTATGGATTTTTTTTCTAACATTAAAGACTGAGACAGGTTGTTACTTATCTCAAATGGGTTGCAGGTCCATATAATTTTATAGTGGTAAAATCTTTAGCATATGACATTGTGTATGTTTTCAAATCACCAGTGAACTGTCTTCTTTAAGATTTTTGCCAGAGATAATATCTTAAAGAACAGGTCAGCATAATAACTCTAAGTCATTCTTAATTTTTTTAAATTTTAAAGAAGCTGTTAACAGGCCCAAAATCTGAAGTCTTATCCTATTGAATTGTCCTATGTTAGAGAAAAAAAGTGTTCAAAAACTTTCCCCACTTACTTTTTTTTAGGGTACCTGGGATCGAACTCAGGTCCTTGAGCTTGCGGGGCAGGCGGCTGCACCATTTCCGCACTTTCTCTGATCTCAAGTTCCAGAATACCAAGGTGCATTTTAGGCTGTTTAATAATAATAGTTTTAAATTCTCAGTTCATTTTTTCACATAGTTTGTATTTAGGATTTCTGAAAAGCTACATTAAGACACATTTTTGATGCAACTGTTTCACTTTTCTTTCTCCATTTTTTTTGGAAATAACATTATACCAAACTTCAATATTTTACTATTGTTGGGAACTTCCTAGCAAGTTTTTTTTTTTTCAGATTGCTGGTACCTACACTTAGTTTTGTTGTTTGGTAAATGTGTGGGGCCACAGGTCTACCACCTGTACTTTCTGCTGGAATGCTCCCTCTGCCTAATTAGAGAATGTAAATCTCACCCATGTACAGAGGATACAGTCAAATAGCAAACACATATACAAGTCAATGAAGAAAAACCCTAGAAAGTAACAATAGAGAGCAAAATATAGTTAATATGGAAATAGGAAGCTAATAAATTTTCACAAAATTTATATACAATAAATACTTCATGTAACTCTAAATGGCAACATTAGACAATAAATCATAATTCTACTTATTTTCTGTTTACAAAAGAGACATGCAAACTGAAATGAATAGGGAAAATTTGGAAGACATAGAATAGCTGTGTCCATGAAGCTATTAGTATGAAAACTCTAACAAGAATACATTTAAGATAGCTGTGTTATTTTCAGGCAAATTGGATAAGGAATAATTGTAGGGTTTCAAATATGAAAAAGGAAAATGAATGTACCAGTCATAATAGCATAGATCAAATTATCACAAAATAGTGTTATTTTATATAGCATTTTAAGATAATATAGCCTCATATAGAAAAGAAGTACAAAGATGAAGGGTCTGCTGCTGATAATGAGGAGCATGTTCAGGTGGATTTGGAAGATGAAGTAGAATAAGTGGGAAAATATATGGCATTATACTGGGGAATTTCAATAGTCTTGCCCAAAATAATATTTGTTTATTAACAGAATAATTTAAAGGTAAATAATTGATTAGATCCATATGTAGAGCTACAACCCCCAAATAAAAATAACATATTCTCAGCTAAGTTATGTATATCAGTGGTAGGGCATTTTTCAATTCTATAGGAGACCCAGGATTTGGTCTGCACTACAGCAAAAATAGTAAGATACATGCTTGTCACTCACACAGAGACCATTTCAAGGCGTGGACATAAATTAGGCTGTTGACCAAGAGTCAACACATAGGATATTTAAAAATAATACAAAAAAATAAAATATGTCTGTCCTATGCTTGCTGATATATCAGATAGGAGGGTGTAGAAATGTGAGAAGCTGTCATTGGCTGAGACTATTTGCATTCAAAATTGCAGAAAAAAAGAGAACAGTTCTATTTTGAATAAGAACAGCTACAAATGCTATTTTTCTCCAGTGGCTATTTTTTCCAGTGACTATTTTGCATTTTTAATTATTAAAGGAGGGTAAGTTTAAATTTTGTAATGTAGAATTTGGTATATTGCCAAGAGTATTCAGTCCTGACAATGCTTCCTGCGTCTCTCAAATGCCCTGGAACTTTTTATTTATTTTAACTTGCATCCTAAAGTTGATCTGAATGTTCTGACTCTTGCTGCTAGCAGCTGCATAAGGTTGATAGGGCAGAGGTTTAAGGAGCAGCTCCAACCCTTCTGCTGCAGCACAATCATCCCACAAAGGTCAGGTTTCTCTACTTGTCACAGATATTTGATTTAAAATTAATCTTCATCTTCAGTGATACATACAGAATATACATGTTCTAGTATGTAGCATTTAATAGTGTGTTATTATTTGCAACTATTTTAATTCTTGGTATCAAGGACCATTTAGTAAATCCAATATGGGTGGAATCTGCTTTTCCATTCTTAAAGCTTCCCTTGACACATCTGAAAGTTACTGTAAGGTCATTCTAGAATAAAAGTTATGTAACTTGTTTGTCTACAAGTTCTAAGACTTCATGGATGCCAGTTCATTCAAAGAAATTGAATTTCTTTGTTTATGGTATTGTCTTAACTCACTTGGCTGCATGGAAACCCCACCAACTGGGTCTTAAAACAATAAGCATTTCTTTTTAACAATTTTCAATGCAGAGAAAATTAAGAGTGACTGCTTCCTTCTTTATAAGAAAAAAAATCTTAGTAATGTGTCCTTATAGAACACAATAATGATGCAGATATTGTTAGGACTCTAGTAAGGAAAATGACCTGTTATGAGCAATCCATCCTCAAGTCCTCATCTAATCCTAATTAGCTCATAAAAAGGAAACCTCTGATGCCACTAAATTCAAGTATAGACTCTTGTTGCATGACCATGGAGGAGGAACACAAGAATTCAGTTCATATATGCTATTGTACTGGATTGGAATATAATCATATATTCAATCTTTTCTCTAAGGACTTTTACCCTCTCTATGCAGGCTTATGCCCAACAACTTCCAGAATTTTCTGGCCTTCATTTTTGCCATAGAAGAGATGGACATGAATCCTCATCTTTTACCCAACATATCTCTGGTATATGAGTTCCATAATTTCATTTACATTCACTGGAGGACCCTGGAAAGCTCCCTCACTTTGCTCACAGGACAGAATGAGATCCCTAATTACTCCTGTATCCTGTAGGAGAGAGAGCAAGTCTGTAGCAGTGCTAACAGGAACATCATGGGCAAATTCTCCTCAAATTATACCACTGCTGGCGCTCTACAAGTTTCCACAGGTGAGCGTGGTATGATGGGAAAAGATGAAGCCATGTCTTTGTTGCTGCCATTATAAGCTGCCAAAAGGGATGAAAGTAAGAGACTCAGATTATGCATCACTCAAAATATCCAATCTCAAACTGTAGTAGAGAGTCTTGGCGATTACAATTTCTGTTTTCAACAAAGAGGAGGGAAGGAAAAAACTAAGGAATTATTCTGGAAGTCTGAATCTGATCAGCTATTTTCCAAAGAGCTTTTAGTGAGTGAGATGAGTAAAGAGAGTGGAGCAACAATTATCTCCTTCTACTGCATACAGCTGTTGTTACTCTTCAGGTCTAGTATTGTGGTTCACGTCAACACTCTTCCTCATACTGCTTCCAATTTTCTTTTCATTTTAGATTACTTTTGGCTCTTTTGATCCTATGTTTAGAGACAATGTACAGTTTCCTTCTCTATCAGGTAGCTCAAAAGGACACATCTTTGGACTTTGGCATGGCCTCCTTCATGATTCATTTCAGCTGGACCTGGGTAGGGCTGATCATCACAGAAAGTCCAAAAAGTCTTCAATTTCTCTCAGATATAAAACCAGAGATGGACAGGAATGGAGTCTGTGTTGGATATGTAAAAACAGTCTTAACTCCTCTTGTGTCATAGGTCTCAAAAGTGCAGCAAAACATACCCTGACCAGGGAGCAAACATTAGACGTGGTTGTTATTTACTATGATAGCGATGGTCTAAATGAAGTCAGTGTTGACATTTGGCAATATTTAATGATGTGGAGACTCTTGGTGACAAAATTCGCAGTGGCATGCTGACATGGCTGGGAGAAATTTCAAACTTGACTCATTCCATGGTATTCTCATTTTCTCAAAATATCGTGATGAGATTTCTGTTTAAAAACTTTGTTCAGACAGCTAATCCTTCCAAATACCCAGAAGACACTTACCTCACTCTCTATTGGTCCCAGAATTTCCATTGCTCATTCTCTGATTCTGATGATTGTGAACTAAAGGACTCTACAACCAAGGCTTCTTTGGTACAGTTGTCTGTGAGTCATTTTGACACAGCCATGACTGATGGGAGTTACAATATATACAATGGTGTATATGCTGTAGCTCATGCCCTCCATGAGATGCTTCTACAGCAAGGACAAAGGGCACTCATTGGAACTAGAGAAGCAATGGTGTTTTCCCCTTGGCATTTAATGTGTCTTTCATCGGATGGCATGTATTATCATCAAGGTGCCATAAATTATTACACAAGTGCTCCACCCAAAGAGCTTAGAAATATTTCTTTAAAAGTATAAGAGATTTTGTACACTCCCTTTGTTAAGGAGATAAATTGTGATGTGGATTGAAATGGTCATCAATCAAGAAGCCACTAGAAACAGGATATACATACAAGACAAGGTCACTACTTTGATTTACAGGATGTCAATGCCACATCCTCCAAATATTTTCATTAGAACAATCTAAACATGTATCAAGAATTTCTCAAAGTCCAAAAGAGAAACTTGTAGTCTTTTATGAACCTAAATGGTCCTCAATGGTATAGGGCATACATTATATAAATTTCCTCATTCCATTCTGCAACCACTTTTGGAATTGATAACTACATTCTGCAGGTACATACTGTGAGAACAACCAGAAAGAAACTGGGTGTTAGAAAATGGATTGTACAATTTATTTGTCCTAAAATCCATTTACTGTTTATTAAATGGGCATAAATAAAATATTTCTCCTAAAACTAACATTTTAAGAATAGGCTATTTTAGTCCTCCATAGGTTTTCATTTGTTCTACTTCATTGATGTCAGTGTTAACAATGAATATGGAAAGAAATTAAAGAGAAGCTGATGATTTCCTCATTCAAGTTTTCTGTCTTAATTCTGGAGCCCTGTTCACCATAGGATGATGTGTCTGTTTTAGCTGCACCCCTTTCTGAAGAACACTCAATTTAAAACCTGCTGCTGCAGGGCTGGGGATTTAGCTCAGTTGTTCCACAACCTGCCTCTCAAGCGCAAGGATCCGAGTTTGATCCCCGGTACCAAAAAACAAACAAACAAAAATCCCTCTGAAGACCAAGTGCACTTGGATGACAGAAGGAAACTGGATGCAGAGTATGACATTCTAAACTTTTGGAATTTTCCAGAAGCCCTTAGACTTAAGGTCAAAGTAAGGACATTTTCCCCACGTTTCACTTGGTCAAAGTTTGTCTGTATCTGAAAATATGGTACAGTGGGCCACAGCAATTACAGAGGTACGCTGAACACAGTCATGATTCATATTGTAAACCAAAAATAATCAAAATATTGTTATAGGCTTAGTGTCCCCAACTTTGCTTATGAAACTGGTATACAAGATTGAAAAACTCAATTTTTAATTCAAAGAATTTTCTTATTTAACTGGTTTCTGATGGAAGACAAAGGCACACATTTATTTCACCATATTTTAAATGTAAGTATTTCATATTACTTAAAGATTAAAGAATTTAAGCAAAAAATAACATTTAATTATAAAACTGTATCTAGGTATGTATACAAATTGAGTTCATTCTCCTAATTCTGAAGATTATGTAGGAGTGCAAGATGTTATCAATTTATAATATTTTCCTCAGACACCCTGATCCATATGCTGTGAGAGTTGCAATCCTGGATTTAGAAAACCCCTTCAGGAGGGACAGGCGGCCTATTGTTTTGATTGCAACCCTTGCCCAGAGAATGAGATCGTCAATGACACTGGTAAGAGCTTGCCTTTTGACAATTTTTCTACCCTCATTTTATATTTCCCTATCCATTCAGGAAATGCAAAACAATTATAGAGGATATCAGTATGAAATTCTTTCTTGTTTCACTAAGAAATGATTTATTTGTTTTAACTCAGTACTATTACCCCTTAAAAACACACTTTCTATCTATTCAACTACTCTGGTTTATTTATGTTTTCTGTTCTTGTTTTTCTTCTGCTTCTTTTGGCACTGCTGGAGATTGAACAAATAGGTGCTCTACCCCTGGCTACATTAGCATTTATAATTTATTTTGAGACTGTTTCTCACTAAATTGCCTCAAATTGGCCCAAAATTTGTTCTTCTGACTCAGCCTACTTCATAGCCTACTTAATAGATACTTAATAACTTACTTAATAGCTTTATTTAGTAGCTTAATAATTAATGCTTAATAGCCTACTTAATAGCTGGGATTACAGGTATGTGTCACAACTGAAAACACTTCTCAAGAAAACCATTTTACATCACATCAGTTTTAAAGTTTTACCTTTATCATATTTACAATATTATTAAACATCAATTCTACATTCTTTGAATACTTTAGAATACATTGAAGACAAAATTTGACATGTCCTTATTTTCCGCTGTTCTTGACACAAAACAGGTGTTCAGAGAGATTGTATTTGGTTTGAGACAGAGTATCTCTTTGGTGTACAACATGGTTGTACAATGTAATGTCAATTACTAGGAATTTATCTCTTCTTGCCTAGAATTTATAAGTGAGTATTGGAAATATGTCATAAGTTATAGTCTGTGACATACAGCTGCAATGCCAATATGAAAGGAATTTAATAAATGCTGATATCTACACTTTTGCAAATATGTCAGAGATACTTTACAGAGACAGTAGCATTGGTGCTTTATCAAAAAGATGATGGGTTGTGTAAATTTTTGTTAGGATAACAGTGGCTGAAATGTCACATTTCCTATTTATGTAATATTCCAAGGCCTAAAATGAAGTTCTATGTCAATAAATCATAAATAATAAAAGGAAAGAAGGAAAAGAAAAAAATTACAAGAAAAGAAAAAAAAATGGAAAGAAAGTCTATGAAAATTGGGAAAGGTGAATGGAGTGAAGGGGGGCTAGGTAATGGGAAAAAAATAAGAACCAAAATACATCATGTACAGCTACAAGCACCCAATGATGAATGTAAATGTATTGTATGCCTAAAATGTACCGATAAAAGACTTTAAGCAAAAAAAAAAAAAGGATGAGTGTTAGGATATGGTGTAGAAAAGATACAGAAATCCAATACTGAAGATTTTTGCATGACATAAGCACAACTTTGGAAATGCTTGAATATATAGTAAGTTATGATTTGATAGAATCATTGTTCTATTGCAAATGTTCTAAATTATTTTTTCTGGCTGATAGCTTATTTCATTTAAAAAAAACACGATATTATTTCAAATTTGCTTTGAAATGCTGACTAAGCAGTGTATCATGTAGTTAATTTGTAGATGTATTCTTTATGGAGATTAGCGGTAAGGTATAGTACTTTTATTTAAATGTTTCATGAACACATACAGATCACAATGTATCTAAAATAATCAAGTACTAAATATTTCTGCTTCATGAAATACAATTCTCAATAATGTGTAATTTATAGAATACATTAAAAAACAAATTAAAAGCCATCTATAATGGAAAATATTGCTAACCAAATCTTGTGTGTTGAATGTAAACCTATCCTTAGAGAAAAATGTACACCCTATATATGTATACTTCTTTGATAGTAATTGTATTGAAATTAAGACAGGCTGAAGTTCTGAATTTTAAATATTCATCACAACCTAGAATAAGAAGTGGAAATTGAAAGAAAAAGAAAATGAAAAATACGAAACAAAATAGTAATGTTTCTAAAGAAATTGAAAGATCTACGTAGAGAAACTAAGCCAAATTAATGTTGATTCTGGGGAGGAAAAAGCAACTGATATCTCTTAATTCATTTGACCATGAGGAGAAAAAATGAGAAACAATATCATAACTGAAAAGAGGTTTATTTATAGACATATAGAAAAATTTTAAAGAAATTACCATAAATAAACTCACATTTTGTGGTTCAAATTTGAAAAAATAATGAGACCAATTTTCTATATGACCACTTCTACCAGACATTTCACTAAAGGTTTTGGCTAATGCAATAAAGTTCAGAAAACATACAAAATAAATCATATATTGGAAAGGAAGAAATATAATTGATATTATTTTCCCAGGACATTGGTGTGTATGAATCTAGTAAATGAACAAATTTATAATTAAATTCAGTGGTGATGCAATACAAGTTCAATGTAAAAAAATAAGCTATTTCTAGACCTCAACCATAAACCGTGTATACACAAAATTTTATGACTTGGTACACCTGAATATCTAGTGATAAAGACTATAAGGTTATGAAAGATATTATCATTAAGCTGTAGACAAACATTTATGTACATAAAACTCTAATAAGTGGTTGAATAAGATTATTAATGGATTGAAAGGCTCAATGTTTGGAGGATGTCAGTACTTTTGAATTTGATCTACTGATTCACTACAACTTAAAATGCAAATTACAATGCACATTTGTTGAAAATTAAAACATTTTATATGTTAGATTAACTTGTTCTAGTTGACATTAAGTACTACTTATATAAGGCATATTTCTCAGGAACTTAGCCAATTATGTTTGTTTCTCAAAAAACTGCTTGCTCTTTAAATGAATAGCCAGACCATCACTTACAGAGGTTTGATTTAGAGACATAGATCTTTTATTGATTTGGGAAAATAGAAACATGTTATTTTAAATATGATAATATAATGAGAATAAACAACAGCGATGTGAATAGAGCATAAGGAAAAGGGCATTACTACTCAGGAGGTATTTTCCATATCATATTTTTATTCAGTGTCTGGAAAAGAAAAGAAAAAATCAGGCATGCCGAACATAACTGTAAATTGAACACTTTCAGAAACTGAAGTAGGAGGACTGCAAGTTGAAGACCAGCTTAGGGATTGTAAAGATTCAATAATAACTAGGGTCAAGTGCTGGGGATTTAGCTCCGTGGTTCTGCCACCTGCCTTGCAAGTGCAAGGTACCAAGTTCAATCCCCAGTACCAAAAAACAAAACAAAAAAAAACACAACTAAATGTAAGAGCTAAAAAATATAAAATACAAAATTTTGGGTGCCAGGGATTTAGCTCAGTGCTTCCACTGCCTGTTTCAAAAGCACAAGGTGCAGGTTCCATACCCAGTACCAAAAAAAACCAAAAAATTAAAAAATTAAAAAAATAAAAATTTAAAAAAATAAAAGCTTAAAAAACAAAAGAACTAGGTTCAAAATTTTAAAAAAAATTAAAAAGAGTTGGGAATTTAACTTGGTGAAAAAGTCCTGAGTTTAATACCTAGTACTGCAGGAAAGAAAAGAGAAAAATTTAAAAGTATAGGAAGGAAAAGGAAGGAAGGAAAGGGGAGGGGAGAGGAGGGAAGGTGAAAGAAGGGAAGGGAAGGGAGGGGAAAAAGATACAGGAATACAAGTGGCCTCAAGAAATCCAGTGATATTCTGAGGGTTTGTCTGTGAATGAGAGAAAAACAATAAACTTGAAATGAAGATGTGAATTTCTCACTAGATACAGAGTGCTGAATGAAGTGTTCAGATCATCAAGATGCCAACACTCAGGAAAACCACTGCCTCAAAAAGTTGGTGATATTTCTGGTTTATGGAGACCCCTTGGGGAAGATCCTAGCTGGAACAGCCCTGAGCTTTACTATTCTCACAGCTGCTCTTCTTGAACTCTGTGAAGTACCAAGACACTCCCATTGTCAAGATCAAAAACCAGACTCTCAGTTACACCCTGCTCATATTCCCTACCTTCTGTTTCCTCTGCTCCTTACTTTTCATTGGTCGTCCCTACACTGCCACCTGGATCCTTCAGTAGACCATATTTGGAGTTGTGTTCACTGTGGCTGTTTCCACCGTCCTGGCCAAAACTTTGTTCTTGCCTTTAAGGTCACTTACCCAGGCAGAAGAACGAAGAAGTTGCTGGTATCAGGGGCACCAAACTACATCATCCTCATCTGCTGACTGATCCAACTCTCTATGGAGTCTGGATGTCAACAAATCCACCCTACATTGACACAGGTGCACCCTCTGAACATGGCCACATCATCGTGTGCAACAAGGTCTCACTCACTGCCTTCTACTGTGTCCTGGAATACCTGGGCTCCTTGGCCCTGGTGAGCTTCACTATGGCTTTCCTGGGCAGGAACCTGCCTGACACATTTAATGAAGCCAAGTTCCTGACATTTAGCATGCTGGTGTTCTGTAAAGTGTGGGTCACCTTCCTCCCTGTGTATCACAGCACAAAAGGGAAGGTCATGGTGGCCATGGAGGTCTTCTCCATCTTGTCCTCCAGTGCAGGGCTGCTGGGCTTCATCTCTGGTCCAAAGTGCTACATTATTATGTTAAGCCAAATAGGAATTCTCTGCATGGGTTCCAAGATAAAACACATTCTGGGAGCTCCAATGTTTCTTAAGTTTAAACATGTTTCTGAAAATACATAGCAATGATGCACTACTTTTCCACTGATAATGGATTATACTTTAGAATTTATTTCATTGAATAAGTGACTATAACTTCTTTCTCTAATAGTTACTAAAGCCTGTAAGTGTCACCTTTTCAATAGAAATTTGCTCTGGATATTTTTTTTCTATCCTCCCATTAAAGCAACAATTCCTCTTATTATTTTTGCTTGTGATTATATTATTCATTTTACCTTGTCTTTCCATTAGCTTTTTTAATTGCTTTTTTAATAATTTCTTTAATATGCTAAATTAATGCTTGTGCCTCACTATGGTTCTTAATCCCCTAATAGATTTCATTAACTTTGTTTCATTTTGAAGTATCATGATCTTATTATGTTGATTATAGCATCTTTTGGTACGTGGCTTTATATTTTTCAAGTTTCACTACTGTAACTTTTCTGAGCCTATTTCTGCAGTATCCTCTCCCATATAGCCTTCAGAATTCCATAACTGGCTGGTCATATGCACTTATAAATACTGTTGGTTTTATGATAGCCCGTATTTAGTATATAGGTTAATTTGGTGTTATGGCTTGTGTCTACATGGCTCCTCAAAGCCTCATGCAGTCATAGATGGGGGTTTCATAGAAGGTTGGATCTAGAGTGTGTGATACTGGGATTAATGTTGGGTGATTACTAAATTAGTCCATCTATTGATTTGGTGCTGCTGTAATCCCCGTAGCATAGACAGAGTATAAAAGGGGCAGAAAGGGGCTGGGGATTTAGCTCACTGGTTCCACCACCTGCCTCACAAGCACAAGGTTCTGAGTTTGATTCCTGTTACCAAAAATGGGAACGTGCAGAAAGAAGCTGCTATGGTCCCTTGTTTGGTCGCTCACGCCTGGTTGCTGTGGACTATTTATCCTCAGTGATGGTCCTCTGCCATGCTCCCCTGCCTTGGAGCCAGCCAACTATGAACTGAAGCATCTACAAACTGTAAGTCAAATAAATTATTTCTCTTTTAACTTTAGGTGTCAGGTATTTTGTCACAGCAATGAGAATAGTAACTAAAATGTTTGGAGCAGAACTGGTAGATATACAATAATGTATTTTCCTATCCATAGTCAGATATCTCTATTTATCCTTGTTTAATCATGTATTAGTCATATAAGATATGTATCTCATATAAAGATATATGTATCTTATATTAACCCCAAGTAATGACTTGCCTGATATAAGAACGTCTTGGGTTACAGCTAGAACAAAAATCTTGAGTTAGGACTCACATGCCAGTTGCTTGTGATTCCAGGTGGGCTCAGATACATATTTAACCTTTAAAGAGTTCTGCAAGGAAGATTAGAACAGCCTTTCCAGTGTGGGGTTAATTGAGAAATCCTAGGCCAATATCTCTCTAAGAACAGTAAGATCTGCCTGTATACAAGAGAGAGAGAGACATTGAAGGCTGTTAGAGGAGCCTGAGCCTTCAATTGACCAACTTGAGTTAAAACCAGTCCTAATGAATAAATTGAGATTATAAGTCAAAGGTCCACTGTGTGTATTAATGATGTATATAACATAGATGCAATAAATTTATATTTATCCCTGAATATGTTTAGAGTAATTTGTGGATAATGTGTACTCTTTTCAAGCCTAAGAATGTCATTATACTGAAATGAAGGGCATGATAACACTCTTATTTGCATAAGAAATCTCAGCATACATACAGAAAACACAATAGGACTTCATTTATTTATATAGATCAATATGTATAAAACACATTTTAATTTTCATCTATTTAGGGTAGCAAAGTCTATTCCTTGTACTTTCTTTTCTCCATTAGGTTTATTTGCTTAGTCTGGATTTGCATTAAGATCAGTATATGTTTATGATACATTAATAATAAGTGCAAAAACTTCTCAACTGATATTTCAGTCTTACAAATAAATTTAATCACATTAATGTTATCAAAATAATTCTTGACTGTTTTGGCAGAATTGATAATTTAGAGTCACACAGTAAAATAATTGCACAATATATGTGCACTTTTGGATAAAATCTTATATCAGGCACAGAACGGTGGTCATTTTGGGTCAAAAGTGAGGTCCACACAAAGCACAGCCTGATACCTTTCCCCAGGCTGTCACAGGGTGCCCACTAGCACAGACTTACCCTCATCCCAGGTGGAAGGCCCAGGTCCCTCCTGTGCACATGAGAAGACCTCATCATGCATGAGCACAAATCTGCTCCCAGGTAGGGCTCCCCTGCTCTGTACTGGGACTCACGGGACCCCCTGACACCCTAGGAGGAGTTTTCTCAGCATTTTTCATGGGCCCAGAAACACCAGCAGAGGAAAAAAAGGTAACCAGCAGAGGAAAAGAAGAGCTGAGGCTATGGTTTCTGCTCCATACACACCATGGCCACCCTTTATGCACACAGGGGACAACATGAACAAATGGCAACCAAAAGGCAGACCTATACTTGGCCCAGTCATGTAAGCCCCTGAATTTGTCACTGCACAGAGAAAGTGTCCCAAGTGCAGGGTTCTCTGGAGAGATAACCATGTGAGTCTGGAATGGACAAAAAGCACCTTTCTGTTCTCAAAGCTGCTGCAAACACTTGTGATGGTGGATTTAGTGTGTGTCTAAACTGGCACATCCCAGCTTCCAAGATGGGTCTCTTGCCAGTGAGACCTGCTCTTCTCATCTGTGACTTCAAGCCTGAGCCAGCTGGGCCAGCACCCACCTCTTTTATTCATTACTCACCCAAGCTCCATGACATGGACAGTGAAAGCCTGCAACTAGCCCTGTTCATCATTTGTTGAGTTGGCTTCTGGGGGATGGAGACTTAGAAAGTCCCTGCAGAAATCCTCCCTGGGGCAGTTTGGTATGAGACATTGAATATGGATCTTGACCTGTGCTGACTCCAAGGACTGATTCAGAATGAGAAGAAGAGGAAATGGTGGCTTCCAATCTAGCAAGGAGGACACACTTCCAACTGTCATGCTGTCCCTCCACTCCTGAGTTAGTCACAAAGACACCAAAATATAGATGTGTTCAAAGGCTCAGAGTGGTGATTATCCAGTTGGGGAATATGGTGTAGTTGATAAAGCAGGTTTAAGATGGGGAGCCCCATACTCCAGACCCCACTCTGTTATCTTGAAAACATGCATAGGTTCCTCAGGCTCACATGTTCCCCCGGGGAACACTGGTGTGGTCAGTCACAGCTGTTTGTCCTCATGTCAGCCTCTTCACCTCTCTGTGCCACAATTTCCTCATCTTCAAAATTATGAGAATAAGAGATGTGTGTCTGCTACAGAATAGATTTTTAATAAATACCAGCCCTTACCAGAGCTCCTAGGACTCAGGCAAATGTCTCAGCAGTTAGTCCCAATTCTCACATTCCCCTTAATCACACAGAAACAGAATCACCTGAATGTGTACTAATTACAGAAGGAATGCACACTGACCAGGAAAAGTATCAGGGGACAACGACAGCTGCACTTGTTGCATGCTGACCACATTTCACAAACCTTCCATGTACAATTCTCACCACTGTCCTAGCATCCAGCCACTCCTGTCATCCTCATGCCACACATGTGGAAACCATGGCACAGCAAGATGAATTCACTTGCCTAGTAACACAACTATAGACACACAGCTGAGATTTGCTCCTCAATGTCCTGCCTTTGGAGTTCTTATGTTTTACCAGTGCTACCTGGAAAAAAGAAAACCCACCATGCCTGTATCTCAAGCACTGCTCACATTTCCCATTCTTTACACCCATTTTCCATCATGGCATATAAATACACACATGGAAATAGAAAACTGTGTCCCTGTGCCTGCACATGTTCCATCAGCTCAGCACACACACAGTTAAGACCACTTTAACATAAGCATGTGCATATGTAACATGAGCAGTGGCAGTTGCATATTGCTACCACAGTGTCCCAAAATATTATGGCCCTAGGCAGTGACCACTTGTCACTTGCTCCTGGTCCCGCATTTTGACCAGGACAGGGTGTTCCACAGGCAGCATGGCACAGACCTGGCTCCCATGCATGACAGCTCACTTCCGTCTGGAGTAAGCCAGTGAAAGGCAGTGGGTCCCAGATGACATGCACCTGGATCGCACTGAGCCTACTCTCCCTGCCTATGTTGATCAAAACCTTGAACGTGACTGTGGAAATTGCTTACCTGTAAGAATACCAGCCACTGGTCCCCCACCCTCATGGGCCCTGTAAGGAAAATCACCATGGGTTTCATTAGCTTCCTGTCCCTGTCTTGCTTGAGGACAAATGTGCACACTCACAGGCTCACAGTAACACCCCCACTTTTACTCATTCACTTATGACGCCCAAGGTGATTACAGGGTCTCACATTCAGCCAGCCGTGCACACTCTCAAGATCACATGTTCACCACCTGCCAGGAGGGCTGGATTCTCCAAGAGGAGATGCCTGGGGGAAAAAGCAAAAGGCTTCAGTCCAGGGCCCTGGGAGTCCTCAGGCCAAAGTTCGCTCTTCACAAACTTTGTGCTTTCCCAGGCAGCCCCGCGGGTCTCAGGAGGTCTCTGCACCTGTGGGCCAGAGACCCGGCCAGCTGGGGTTGCTGACCTAGAAGTCACCTTGGTGAAGTCCTGTCCAAAAGCAGCCCGTGAAGGCTGAGGGAAGAAACGGGGCCTAGGAATACCATGGAGTACAGTCCAACCACATCATGAGAAGATGAAATTAGGGCCGTCCTGTGTCAGTCTGCTCCTGTGGCCAGGAGTTAGGGTTGGCAGAAGAAACCAGGTGGACAGTTCAGGGAGGTCAGTGCCCTGCATACAGAGGAGCAGGCAGAGTGCGGAAACTCAGTGGGGCTGTCAGGGAACTAGGCGGTGCTGGTGGAGCTGCCTGTGGACACTTCAGGACATGGATCGAATTGGGCGAGACTGAGCCAGGAACTCCGGCCAGAAAGATGCCCATGCAGTGCCCTGTATGACAACTGTCAGAAGAGGAGGAGCGATTGGGCAGGGCCCGTCGGACCAAACTTGTGCTGAAGGAGTGGGCCAGCTTGCTGGAGGAAACCGAATGAAGCCCATGGACCCAAAGTTACTGGAGTGGTTCCCAGTGAAGCTGTCTGGAGTTCCTGAGTTGGAGCTCTGTAGGGTAGAATGGAGCTGAGCAGGTAAGGAGAGGTGGGCGGGGCCTCCTCCAGGCCTTGGGAGTGGGAGAGAGACAACTGTTCTCAAAATCCTGTCAGACATCACCTTTAAACTACATCCTTTGAGACCCAGCAAGAAACCAGGCTCCTTGCTTTCCCCAGCCTAGATGTAATCTTACACAGACTCCTTTCCACTGGTGGCCCCAGTTTCCCCGTTTATAAACTTAGGGCAATGGGGGAGGCAGAAGTCACTAGTTGCTCAGCCTTCCTTGTTTCCACACACTCATGGATGGGATGTACTCTCCATGTATCCATGGAGAGTTGGTCTTCCGCTAGCATCCATCCCTTGGGTCCTCTTAGCCTGGGAAAGTCATGAGAATTGTCACTGTAGAGACTGGTTTTTCCAGAAAGATAATTGTACCTGGTTTCATCACAGAGGCATCTCCTGTAACTGAGAGGCCAGAGGATAAGTGTTTGATGCAGATCCACAGGCTTCAGCCTGGTCAGAGCCCCATGGTTACCTTATTTACATCCACATGCCACAGTCCTTGTATCTGGGCAGTGAAAGATTCCTAAGTGGGAGGTAGTTGTGGTCCATTCCAGGACACTATCAGTTGCCTCTCTGTTGGGATCTGAAAATGAGGAAAATAGCTCACAAGATGCCAGATGGTGGGAAGCCACCCCAACTTCATCATTCATTGAAAGAGGACTTCTTGATGGATGAGACACAGGACCTGCAATTCAACAGTATGATTATTTAGTCTTTCATGGAAAAATACTCTCCTTATATTTTTACATAAAACACTATTATGTACCAGGCATTGTTCTAGGCAGCAATGATAGTAGACAAGCAAATTAGCCAGGAATCCCTGCTTCTGTTCCACTAGAAGGCTCCTGCTCCAGTGGTCTGACCCAAGAATGCAGGCAGGAAGCAGGCCTAAGGGACTAAAGATGTAGCCATCTGATCTGTTGTTACCATCCATGGCTACATTTCCATTCCTGGATTCTTCAAAACCACATTCTGATCTTGTCACTTAGCTGCCAAATCCCCTTTCCTGGCTATGACATAAGCAGGAGTTGGGCCTTGGATACTTCTCCAGTGCTACCTCCTTGTCATCCCTGCAGATTTTAGGAACATCTAGCTTCTCATCCTTCTCAGTGCAAACCTATGATCTTAGCTCTATGTTGTTCGTGCCCCATCTTAAAAGTGCTGAACTACATAAAAAACACCAGAGAGCACCAAAATTGTATGTAACTTCTTCTGTAATGGCCTATGGAGTCTTGGCATATTGGCTTGGTTACTTGCAATTTTAGAAAGCCACTTTGCACTTCATTTATAAGCAGTCTATATTTTAAATGCAACCTGCAGTTATTTTATATGTGCAGCTACAGTTCTGAAAAGGAAGCATTCCCCATTGTGTTTTACTACATCAATTCTGTGGGCACAAAAGCCACACAGTTTCATTCTGCAGCCAGGTAAGGGTCTGAATTCACTCATGGCTTGGTCTTATAGCTGTTGTTGTTGAGATGCTTTATGAAACAGAGCCAATTTGGGAGACATTCCTTTCCTTTGATAGGTGCTGATTTTGATAAACCAAGAACCAATTAAATCAAAAAATTCCACAAAATCCCATTTTTTAAATAAGCAAGTAGTAGATAAAATATATTTTGCTCTGATTTTTAGCAGAATTCCTTTTATTTCAAGTATGTAAGGATGCATAAACCTCCCCATTTTAGGAGGGATCAGAAATGTATTGCATACAAACTCAAAAAAGTGGATGTCACTTGATCTCTGCTGGCATAGCATGAGGAAACATTTCATCCGGTAGTAAGGACATCTCTACAAAGACAATCTATTAGGTTGAGGAAAAAAGTAGAGTGAATTCAGAAGAGTTTATTTTATTCACAATTTAAAATTTATAATTGGAAGTCCCATAATGTAATGTACCCAGTAAATTAATCACATAAAGTGTCTATTTTTGCACACAAAGCAAAGATTGTCACAGGGAAAATGGCAAAGAATATCAGTGAGTTTTCCAAGAATATTCCAGGAACATTTCAAGGAAAGTCACTGGGCCTGAAGATTCTATTTTAGGAGTCGCTCTTTTATATTTTATCTTGTTCCAAATCTCAGTTTCAGTTTCTTCCTTTATAAAATCATATTCATGATCCCTACTTCATGCAGTTGTGACAATTCAGTGAGAACTAGTGTGTGAAAAGGCTTTAAAGTCTGTGCTGCTGGGGATAGGTCAGATTGGCTCCTGTTACACCCACATGGCATTTTGAATGCTGTGGAAGAGGTGTCCATTCTTCCTGCTGGACCAAATCTGATCCAGGTACATGACTTTGTGAGTTGAGAAAATTGGTGGTGTCCTTCTAGGGTTCTCATTTTACAGATGAAATGTGGAGCCTGAGGAAAGCAGAGTGCTTACTCATAGTCACTGGGCTGAATTAGCAGTAGAGAGGAGAGATTTACATTCTCCTTCTTATTCAAATTCTGAGTTGAATCCACCCAGGTGTCAGAAGAGGGAAGGTCCCTGGGCTTCTGCATGGAAATTTGACCTGGATAAGTGAGTGGGTTGAGAGTGGTGGATGGAGTCCCTGGTTCCAATTCCTGGTCACTGGAGACCTTAGAAAAGACTGTTGAACCTGTCACTCTAGAAGGATCCTCAGGATTTATGTCCATTTCTCAGGAGCCTGTTCTCTGACTCTGGTAATGAGACGGGAATCTCTCAGGAAGGATGAGGAAGCAGTGGGATCCATCACTGACCTCCTCTATAGACTCGCCTTCTCCATGGGCCCCTGGTTCCCTTGTTTCCCCTCCTTCTCTCACAGACTATACCTATCAGGGCCACTGTTCTTGTTGCCCCATGACCCGGGGCACTGTCTCCACAGGTAGCACTATAGTTGGCTACTGCTGGAAAGTCACCTCCCCAGATACCGCTGCACCCATCTCTGCACTGTGTTATGTACTTAAGAGTCCTTATCTGTCCCTAAGTGAGTTGTTCTTTCTGTCTTTCCTCTTCTAAGCACAAGGCCATGTCTGAGTCCCTCATTGTGTTTTTCCTAGCCCACAGCACAGTGCTTGAAATGTAAGAAATATTGGAGAAACTACTGTTGAGGGAAGGGACACGGCATGTGTTGTTTGGCCCAGAAGATTTCAGGAGGGCAATGTTTTATGTAGCTTCTTCCTCTGCTGAGCAAGATAGAGGAGGAAGTAGCTCATGCCAGACTCCATCCTCAGAGTAAGGTGGCTCTTCCTGAGGGCAGAGTCAGTGGGGCAACAGAGCCCTGTATCCAATCAGCACCCCTGTGTCAAAGCTCTGGAAAGGCATTTGGGAAAGCAGTCATTAGTACTGGAATGGACACCATGTCCTTGAGGCAGGAAGTTGGTCAAGCACAGGGCTAGGCTCCCAGGGTTTGAATCTTTGTGGCCCACTTTACATCCTTGTATCTCATTGTCCACATCTGTAAAATTAGGATAATAATGGTTCACAACTCCTGGTCCTGTTGCTGGACAGAAGTAGACTGATCTCTAGAATAATTAGAACAGACCTGGCCAGGAGTGGGCATTTTAGAAACCCAGACATGATTTTTATGAATTCTGTAGTGTTGGCCCTCTTCCCATGCCACATCTGCATCAATAACACAGATGTCTCATTACCATCTTTGGAGATAATCTCACAAGGACATCTGCATTTGTGTTCAGGAAATGGCTCAGTGGAATCACTGCTCCAGGCAGCTGAGAGGGTCTGTCTTAGAACAGCAAGTATGTCAGAATCTGAGGAAGTTGCCTGCAGTGGGTGCGGATGCCTGTGACCTCTGGTTTGGCATTCTGGGTCTGCCTGAAAAGTCACCTCATTTCTCTGAGCCTCAATTCCCCATCACCTTCTGGTGTACATGGAATAGGCATGGAGAGGTGGAATTTAATATGTCCTCTTACCTGAGTACCATTTGAAGGCTTCAGGATTCTTTTCTTTCAGTCTACTCTCACATTCAAGTTTTCATCTCAGCAAGCCATTCTACTTAAGAGGGTGGGATAAATTATTTGATAAGTTGTAACTGGTAGCAGTTAAATGCCACCTCTTGACAGAAACAATTTTGAGAACAAAGTCAGTACATTAAGTCAAATGAATTTCTCACAAGCCATGAGGCTGCAGATGCAGTTATGGCCCAGGAAGAGAGTTTAGGTAGCATTGGAAAAGAAGCCTGCAGCTTGGATCTTGAACCCCAGTTTGGGCCAGTTTCTAAGAGGGTGACCATAGTGAATCACTTTTCTTTTCAAATACTCCATTTCCCAATATGTAGAATTGTGGAGAATGATGTTCAGTACTGTGGAATTCTGCAGACTACTGTACAGAGTGTGGGAAACAAAGCTGTTAATTCTACCTAAAGCAGGGTATAAAGAGTTAACCCCACACAATTGGCTTGTTTAAAGAACTGAGTCTGGCCGAAGGCTACATAACTCATAGGAGCATTGCAGATGGCTCGTGGGTCCATACCACCCCCCCAACAGCCAACACAGAGGCCATAGAAATGGCTTGTGAAGTTGTGTGGCTTAATATGTGATAAAACCAATGAAGGTCATGGTGACTCACACCCAAATTCCATTCCCAAAATTAAAATCTTCTTAACTAGAAAAACAAGGTTAATTGTTAACCACAACCTACATGTTGTCTAACTTGTCTCTAAAACAAGAATGTTTTGTCTCTTCTCTGTCAAGCCTTGCCTGCATCAGCAGCTTATCCCTAGCAACCACACTTAGCCTCTGTGCCCCAATTTAAGAAATGATTGTGTCACCAAAAAATATCAGTGGTCCTAGCTGTTCAGACTCTTTTCATGCTCAGCATTGATCATCCATGTTCCCCATTTCTCTTTAACTCTATCTCTAATTCTTTCTTTTGCCTCACATCATAGCATTGAGCAGGAGACTGGAATACACTGGGGGGGGTCTCTGATAGCAGAGACCTAGCAGAATTCTGGTACCCAGTAAGTCCTCAACAAATTTTCCTTTTTTTCCACCCCATCTTTCCCACAATCTCTGTTACATTGTCACTCAAAAGTCTTGTGTTTGGAAGGTGATTACATCATGGGGCCCTACATTCATCAGTATCTTCATCCACTGATGAGTTTAGTATCTAAAAGTGCAGTTAGCAGGTGAGGCCTGGCTGGAAGTGGGTTGCTACTGTAGTGACATGAAAAGCTGTATTCTCGTCTTGTCTCTGGATCTTCTCTTCTCTCTTTGCTTCCTGAATGCCATGGTTGAACAGTTTTCTTCTGTCATACCCTTCCATTGTGCTTTCTCTGCCTTAGAAGCAGCTGAACTGTAACTGAAACCATGAAACTAAATAACCCTCTCTTCCTTTAAGTTGCAGATATTCAGTGTTTTGTCTCAGCAATGAAAAAGTGAGTAAGATAGAGTTTGGTACCAAAGAATTGAGGTCATTCCTGTCACCATACTTCACCATGTGTTTTAAATGCATTTGGACCTGGTTTGTGGGAGGAATTTGGAAAGGATTGAAAGAGCCAGCTGGAAGGTGGAAATACAGAAAATGGAGACACAAGAAAGGAAGCTAAAAGCCTAGGTGATTAAAAATTTATTTCAGCAGATGAATCACTCATACCAGGAACTGGGGCTGGGGCTCTCCAGGAATGAAAGGAATACACAGAGAGCAATTGTACTTCTGTAAATTTTGTTTCAGATGGGGCAATGACAAATTATTATATTTTGCATTTTAAATGTATTCAATTTTTGATCTATAGACAACCAAAAAAGAATAAAATTTTTCATCTCTCCATTTTGTTTTTGTGTTTCCCTCCTCATTCACCTTCACTCTTTAGTTCCATTGATGTATCTATGAACTTCACTCATCCTTTTTTACCTTTAATACTATTTCCCGCCCAGCCATCCATGCTTCCACCCACCCATCAATATAATCACTTTTTCAATCCCTTCTTTTAAGAAACATTTTATTGCATATGCATATTCAAAAATCCAGTACAAAGGAGCACTATCAGCTCATTCATTTAAAATAGACCCCAAACATTGAATCAAATATAATCTCAACAGTGTCAAAACTCAACACACCATGAGCAATTAAAATTTTAATCAGAAATAAGAATTCAACTTTATTAGTGGAATTCTTATATTTAAAATGTGAAAGAAAATAATGACTCAGAAGACGAACTGTGGACACACAGTGAGAAACTCCACATGTAAATATGGTGATATTAGTATTATTTGGTAGCTGGTCATGCAGTTTTCTTTCTCACATTTGCCTTTTGTAATATTTCTGAAAGGTATTTTGCAGAATTTCTCCCTCATAGAATGTTTTACATTTCTAAAATTGGCTGGTCATATGCAATAACAAATATTTTTGAATGTAACATGGAAAGGGTTAATTTATATGACAACTTGGGGAGAACTAGGAACGGTAGAGAAGTGATTTTTTTCTATTCATGATTTAATATATCTTTCCATTTACTCTTATTTAATCATTTTTTATTAATATGATGCATGATTCTCTGTGTGTCTTCTTTTGTACTCAGTACGAATGTATATAAATGATATATATGAAACAGTTTTTCCTGTCTTATTTCTCCCTGGATATTATTTTCGATTTTTGATAATATTTACAGAATGAATAGCCCTTCAAAGTCTAGCCGCCATTTTTTAGTGGGCCACTGTTTACCTGTCTGATGCATCTTCACCAAGTACAGAGGCTCTGTGGAAGACTTGGGGACAAGTCATCCAAACTTGTGTCCTGACAACCCCACATGGACTCACAGCATTTTTTAATAAGAATGGAATAACAATATATTACACATAAATTTTCCAAGACCCCTGTTTTATCCTGACTTTTGACATTTAACATAGAGCCATAGATAAACTGTAGCTTGCTTAGCAGGATGTGTCAACTTTTGTAGTGCAGGTTTCCATAGGTTATACACCATGCTGCATATGACATAATAAAATTATTTACTCATCAAAGTGGCCTTGTTGAAGTCATCTTTGAATTCTGTGCCATCCTAATTCAGAGACTGTTTCCTTTACATCATTTCTAGAAATTCATGGAACACTTAGTGGCTGAGTAGGGATGAGAGACCCAAACAGGACTCATAATGGAAAACCTGGAAGGAAAATCCTGGCGTATCCCTCCTTTATGTGATATTTGGTGACACATCTTGTTAAATTGTGGTTCAAAAAGTGAGTGCATGGTCACATTAAAAGTACTTAATCCACTAATGAACATGTTACCAACTCTTCCAATAATGCATGTGTCACAAAATTGCAAAAGGTGTGGTTGGTGCTGTGATAGTGAGAATTTCTACTGAGTCTGAGCAATCTCCCCAGTGGAAGCTCCAAGGTGGTGACTATCCTGGATGTCTGATAATCACCCTGTGAGTCCAGGGATGCCTTGAAAGTGACCAAAAGTATAGGGAACATATTGCTCTTTATTCATGGGCAATCTTTAAAGGAAAAGGAAGTTGAACATGATTTCAGTGACTGTAGGCCCTCTCATGGCACAGGAAGGAGATGCTGAGATCTAAGCTCAAATCATGCAAAGGTAATTACAAGAGGAAGAATCATGAAACAAAGCTGTTAAAATGTCAGTTCTCGGGGTACACAGAATCAGGAAGCTGGAAATGGTAGCTTGTTTAATCTTGCAGACCAAGCTCAGGCTGGAGTATAAACTTAAGTTGATATGGAGAGAAAATTTGGTCACAAATCTGGATTTCAGGCAGCATTGGGTACAGCTCTTGGGCAGTTCTCACCCTGAACTTGTTTTTTTGAGTTATGAGGTTGACCTTGATTTTCTAACTCAGGGCACAGAAGTAGGGGGAATGAAACTTCTTACATCTCTGTGTAAACTTCAAGGGATCTCACTGAGTAACATATTGGTTGATTGGTAAAGCTACATTTGGATTCTATGGTCTAAGCAGATACTGTGTGTGACTGGCACCATGAAACATCTCTTATCAACAGTATGAAGATTTTTTTTTATACTGCAGTTACAGGGTTAACTTTCTCTTCTGCTGATTTCTATTTACACTAAGATAATTTTGTGATTATTTCCTTTAGATTGTTGAAGGTTCAAGGTTCGGCAGCTCAAATTGGAATGCAGCAGCTATGAAAAGAAAAAGAAGACATACTTTGAGTGACTTCAATGCACATGAGAGTAAGTAAGCAGTATGTAGGAGTTAGAAATGAAGATAAATTATTCATATGAGGATATATTTTTTGTAAGTAAGGATTCTAAATATTTTTTTCCTAACAAAATGGTGAAAAATAGGATAGAATCCTTTTTGGTTTTTTGTTTGTTTGTTTGTTTTGGTACCGGGGATCAAACTTGGGTCCTTGTGCTTGCCAGGCAGGAAGCAGAACCAGTGATCTAAATCCCAGGCCCAAATAAGGATAGAATCAGAAGGTTTGAGCTAGTCAGAGACCTTTTGTGAGAGATGAGAATTGGGAAATAGGAAGAAAATGTTGAAATGGGAAGGGGCACAATGGAGGGGAAGGGCAAAGCAAAAAAAAAAAAAAAAAAAAACAGAAAAGAAAAAAATGTGAATAGCAGGAAAAATGAAAAGAAAGCTTTTATAAATGAGGATAAAAGCAATACAAGAGAGGGGAAAGGAATAGGGGAAAATAATAATGAAGATATATTATGTATGGGTACAAATTTCCTATGATGAATGTAAACATTATGTATATCTAAAGTGTACCAATAAAAATATTTTTAATTTTATAAAGTGATAATCTAGTGGGTATGGGGCTTAGGAGTCCCCAGATTCACCCTTGGTTGGCCTATCTCTTCAATGTAGAAAGATGAATAGAAGTCAGAGAAGAGCAGTGTGAATCAGGAGTGTTTTATTATGGTTATTTCGGGAGAAAGTAGTACACAGCCACTCCAAAGGAGTAGAGGGCTCAAGTCTTAGACACTGCTGAGTACAGGCCAACAGTTTGGTTTTCACAAGGTAGGGCACCTTTCTCACTTCCCTTTTTCCATTTTTGGGGGAAAGATCTGTACCTGATTTGTTATTGGAAAGGTACATTGATAGGATAGGTCTTCATAATGGGAACCACTGACTGCAGGTCTCCGAGAATTTTCTGAGAGCAGACTGTCAGCTCAGGTGCTTGCTGAGATGCAGAGACTGATTCGATTCCCTTATAACCAGGCTTCTAAGCTAATTCTACCTAAGGCACTCAACTGTCCGTACATTCCCCTGTCTGGAGACAACCATCAAACTGCTGTTGGGATCAGAGATAACAAATGCTCTGGCTACATCCTGTTGGGGTGTCAGCTGGTGCAGTGGATGACATGCACTGGGAGGCTGATCTAGTGGCCTGTGGTAGAAGGAAGGAAGAACCTCCATAGTTAGTTTTATCTGGAGGACCATCTGCATCTTGATGTTATTAATGGGGTTTGAAATGAATCAAGTCAGGCAGTTTTGTATACATGTGGCCAAAATGCACAGCAAAAATATAGCCAACAAAGGTCCCAAAAGAGAAAGAAACCAGGTGGAGGCAGAATGCAGTAAAGGTTTGCCTTGGGAGAAAACCTAGGCTGTTAGAGAGTCTACAACCCATTTGTCATGGAGTTACTTAGCTTTGTCTAATAAGACAGTTGTTCTAGTTTCCACCTGTTGGAATGTATTGATATAAGCGCAGCACATGCATTTAAGCATTTTACAAACAGCCCCCGACAGCTGACCACCCAGTCTAGGACCTGTGGGTGTTTCAGAAACATGCCTGCCAAAGAATGTAGAGATGTTTGTAAGTTCCTGATGTTACTTCCTGAAGACTCTGCTATCTCTACTGCTGCCTCTGTGACATTGTATCTGAATGGTGTTAGCCACTATTCCACAGGGAAAGCTACCAAAGGCAGTGATTAGCAATTACTCTGGGGTAAGTGGTGGTTCCATTCTGTTTCCATGGAGGACTGGTTACAATCAGTACTCCCCGGAAGTGTGGGCCTAGGTGGAAAATTTCCTAATTTATTCAGCAGGCTTGGGGGTCCAGGCATTGTAGCCCCCAGGCCCGGTTAGTCAGGTGCCCATAGAAGAGATAACCCCAGGGGATGCAGAATAAATGGGCCTGATCATCTGTGGTGTTCAGAAATGAAATATTGGCCTCCAATCCTCCATCCAGGAGGTCACTCCATTTTATTTTTACTCTGTCCTTGATTTTCTGGAGCCAGGCATGAAACTTGGGCTCTGTTGCTGTCCTGCAAATCTTTGCTTGTTTAACAGTGAATTCTTGGCCATCAAATGAAATTAAGATTGAAATCCCATGTTGAAGGTGAAAAGTCTCAAATTACCATATATGATAGGAAAGACAGTAATGGTTTTTGTCCCTCCATGCTCCTCCATAGGATCAGGTGGAATAGGCACACTAGGTCCAGAGTAAGTTCGAGGGTGCCTGGAATATTTTGTCTTACCATCCAAAATAGTTCTTTATGTTAAACCCTCACAGATCCAGAGGAGGGGGCAACTCAGAGAGATCTAGCAAGGGATTATAAGAATTTATAGGTCTGTTAACAAGAAATACTTGGCCTGGTGAATTTACTTATTGCACCTATAAAGCCAGGAACTGAGAAGTGGCCTTTGGTCCTGAAAACATAGCCAGCAGTGAAGATAGCTTGAAGCTAGGGCCTTAGCCAGGGTTCTAAGGGAGTTATTGTTCCATGATGGTGAGGCTTTTTCTAATGGTTTTGGGGAGAGGGTTAAGGCTAGAGAAATGAAAAAATATTAGTTTTTAGGCAAGTGGCAACTGTACTCAGCCAGATAAAGTACCTCATTTTGAATACAGAAAATTATTCCACCCTTGGGGTAGGAGTCAAACGGATTGGAGATAGATCAAGAATGTAAACAGAATCCTCATTAGAAGGAATAACCTAAACAGAGGATGTTGAAGAACCTCTTGAACAAAAGGCATTCCCAGCCTAAAGAGAGCCACAGTGGAGTCAATTATCATGCTGTCATTTGAAAAGAAGTCTAAGATCTTCCATAGGTTCACAGGTTCACTGGGACTAGACCTTGTCTCAGGTTGTAGCAGAGAGCTGATGATCTTTGAATCTCTAGAAGCAGTCCATAACTTCACTAAGGAGCGATTATTCTAGGTGTCATGTCATGTCACCTTAACTACAGTGAAAGTGGAAAGGATCATCATGTAGGGACCCTGCCATAGAGGTTTGGTTATGTCCTGTGTATCTAGGTCCTTTATTAATACCAAGATTTCTAGGAGCTCACTAGCTGGAGTAGGTCCATGATTTGTTTGTGTTGAGGCTGACAGAATTTGTTGGAACTGATTTAAGACCTTCACTTGCCCCAAGACTCTATCTGTTTCCTAATCAACTAAGACATCATTTCTGAGGCTGACCCCCCTATTTAATAGCTCAAAAGCAGGCAGCCCCTAAAATTTGAGCATTTCTGGCCCAAATAAGGGCCACAGGCAGGAGCTATTTTCAAGGGACCTTACAATCTTGTGCCAGCTTAAGCAAGTGCCTTTTGAGTATCCCATTAGCATGTTCTACCTATACAGATGATTACAGCCTATAAGGGCAGTGCAATCGATAGTCAATGCCAAAAGGCTTGGAAATGCCTTGAGTAACCTCAGAACAAAAGATGGGGTCATTACCACTATGGAGGCTATGAGAAACCCCAGACTATGGAATGATCTCATTAACCAGAACCTTAACAACCTCTCTTGCCTTCTCTGGCCCAGTAAGATAGGCCTATATCCATCCTGTGTGTGTGTGTCAAGGAAGACTAGGAGGAACTGTCTGCCTTAATCTCCTGGCATATGAGTAAAATCAAGTTGGCAGTTCTCTCCAGGGTAAGTGACCTGGTACTGCTTTCTGATAATGCTTGGTGGTTGCATTTGGGCATTCTGAGGGTTTGTTTTAAATGAGATATAACAATCCATAACTACCTGCTGCACTACTGTGCCCAGCCCTTTTCCTTGAACAGCCTTTTTGAACAGAGTAAGGGTAATTTTTTATCTAAAATGACTGATGACGTGGATGCCCTTGACTTTCTTCTAGGGTAGAGGGCTAGGTAAGAAAAGATATCCAGTGGGAGTGATTCACCAGCCTCAGAATTCAGGGCCCAATTCTGACCATGGGCATACTGCACCTCCTGATCAGAGTATTCAGGTAGGGTGGTAGGCAGCAGGCTTTCAGACCACAACAAGGACACTGTAGGTGTCAAGAGGCAAGTGCTTTGGCCTCGTCAGCCATTTTATTTCTTCTGGCAATAGTTTTTTTTCCCTTCTGGTGTTCTGGGCAGTGAACAACTTCACTGGGTCAAGTGAATAGTCTCAACCAGTTGTAATATTTCTGAATTTTATAGGAGAAACTTTTGAGGTTAATAAGCCTTATTCCTTTCAAATAACACTAGCATTCACTAAGTGAAAGTAATATTTAGAAGTAATATAGATGTTAAAACTTTTGACCTTAAGGAGCTGGAGAGCTTAAGTAAGGTCCTTGAGTTCTGGGCACTGGTGCCTGAGAGGTAGGGGTCCTGACTCTGTTACCTCCCCATGACCCACTACTGCATACCAAACCCTCCATATTCTCTCTTGATCAAAACAACTACCATCAGTAAACATTTTAAACTCGGAGTCCTTAAGAGGCTGATCAAACAGGCTTTGCCTCAAATGGTGAGTATGAACTAGCATCCCAGCACAATTGTGCCTTTGCCTCAATTGTTGAGTATGTACTAACATCCCGGCACAGATCATGCTGGTGTTCAGTTAATTCCTGCAGATCAAACACAAAAGTGGCTGTATTGAGGTCTTGACAGGTTTCAGTAATAGCATTATGTCCTTCTAACAGTAGGATCTGGTATTTTAAATTCTGAGCATACAAGAACCAGGGATAGATTGGTCTCTTAAGGAGTCTCCCAATGTCATAAGGAGACTTTATAGTAAGTCCCCATCCTTGAATGAATTTATAAGCTTCGGGTACTAAGATTCCAGC
The DNA here is from genome assembly GCF_000247695.1 of Heterocephalus glaber. Next base: position 2,605,215 of record NW_004624876.1, read on the forward strand.
AGCATCTAATGCTCACAGGCAGCCTAGCCACCCATTAGTCACTGTATACAATTTTTTGCTTAGATAAGCCACAGGCTGGTGGCTGGGTCCTAGGGTTTGGGTGAGGACCCCCCAAGGTAATCCCATGTCTTTCCTTCAAGAAAAAAACGTATTTGTCTTGGTTTGGGAGCCCTGATGTTAAAGTCTTGAGCAAAGCCTACTTTAACTTCTAAAAAGCAGAGGTTGCCTCTGAACACCAGGTGAAGAGGTGAGCCTGATCTTCTTGTGTCTCTTTGAGAACCTAATAAAGAGACCAGGCTTTTTCTACATACCCTGGAATCCAAATTCTACAAAATCTGGTGACTCCCAAGAAGCCCCTCAGTTGGTTTATATCCTAAAGTTGTGGGAAGACTATTATAGGCTGAATTCTCTCAAAACTCAGAGCCCTCTTACAGCGTGAAATAAGCAATCCCAGGTAAGTATCTTGAGTCTGGAAGATTTGGGCTTTTTCATAGGATAACTTATAGCCCTGGGTTGGCAAGAAATTGAGAGGCACTCTGTGACCCTGTACACCATTTCCCTAGTCTCCCTCAAAGCATTAGATCATCCAAATATGGTAGGAGGGTAATTCTCTCTCTCTCCATTCAAGGTCGTGAGCCAAGACCAGACCAAAGAGGAGGGTACTATCACAAAAGGCCCGAGGGAGGACTGTCCATGTCAATTGTCCAACCCCACTGAAAGGCTTCTCAAATTCAAATAGAGTTTAGCTCACAAGTCCCAGAGGGAAGCAAAAGAAGGCATCTTTGATGTCCAGAACTAAAAAACAGTCAGCAGAGGCTGGTATCTGGGCCAAAAGAGTGCAGGGATTAGAACATGTAGTGGAGGGGTACCATTGATTAATTGATGAGATATAGATCTTATACTAGTCTCCATTCATTTACACCCTTTCTTATCACAGTGATGCAAGTGTAATGAGGACTAACAGTTTATCTCAGGAATCCCTACTATAACAATTGCTGAATGATGAGCTTCAATCCTCCTCTAACTTCCTGATAATGAGGCTATCATTTTGGTGAGGAAAACTCAAAAAATCCTTTAAGTGAATCAAGACCAGGGTGGCCATTAAGGCTCTTCTCACTATATATCCATCTGTCTACCCCACAGCTTTTACTTGTAGCTCTGCAAGGAAACATTCCCTTGAGATTAGTGGTCCTAGAGGCAGGAAAAGTTAGACCTGAACCCTAGATCGCAAATATCTGCACAACAGTAGGTTTGGGGTCTCAAGCTTTATCAGAAAGTAGTGAAAAAAATGTAGGTCACCCAAAAAGCAAGCTGCAAGTTGAGAGAAAACCTTCCCACCAAGCATTTCAAGACCCCTGAATTATAGAAGCACATATAAAGCATTATCTGGGGAAAAAGGTAAGGACAGAGAAGTGGGCACCTGCATCCACAAGAAAGTCAACAGGCAGGACCACCCCACCACCACTAAGTTAATTTGCAGGTCCTTATTCCAATGTCCCTCCCCTAATGATGACAGAGTTTTCATGGCTTGTTTCCTTTCTCTCATCTCCATTCTTTAAAGCATGGATAGTCTATCTTGTGATGGCCTGGAGATTTACAAAATATAAAAAGTGTTGTTTCTCAGACCTGACTCCTCCTCTAGACCCCCTGTTAAGGCCACCACCAGCTCTCTGTGTCTGCCCCTCTTTTCCTGTTGAACTTCTCTGCCTCTATTTTAAAGAATCTTCGTAGACTCACTCACAAAGTCAACTAATTCCAAGTGATCTTTTTCTAGGTCTAGCACTAACTTCTGTAGTTTGTGACAGAATTTAGGAGTTGACTCCAATGCTTTATCTAGAAGCAGCACTTTTGCTTCAGGGCTATCAGTATCTACCTGGATGAATTTGGTCCTAGCATCTGTTAAGCACTGAACATACATTGAAGGAGGCTCCTATTTTCCCCAGTAAATCTGACTCAAATTGGAATAATTGATATACTTCATTGTAGCTCCCTTTAGGTCCTCCTTAATGCAGTAAGGAAAGTGGAGTCAAGACTCTTCAATCCCTGGGTCTTCATAATCTCACTGGGGGTTTGGTTCTAGACTCTGCCTCATTAACCATGAGAACCTATACCCTAGTTGTTCCAAGCCCCCATGGGGCATTCTGATGGCCTTCAAAGTAGAGGATTCCCACCTAGAAAGCAGAAGCCAGAACCCTGTCCCTTTCTCCTTAACTGAGAGTCTTGCCCAGGAGAAAGATAATATCACCCCCTGTCAGTTTAATTAGCAAGGTCACCCTTTCAAAAGATCCTCTATCAGTGTCATCAGTAAAGCTTCCCAAATCTGATTTTATCTCTCCTAATTCTAAGTGAATGAAACCTGTTCAGGCATCACCCTGAAGTTAGCATGTGTAGCAGCTTCTCAAATGGGGCTGTAAGAGCCTGAGAAACAGCTTTTGAAAGAGGAAGTACCTTCTCAGGAGAAGCCTCCACCTGAGGACAAAAAGGAGGAATGACAAAAAAATTAGTAACAAATGGAAGTCTATTACCCTTGCACCTTCTACTGAGCCAAGGGAGACAGCTCTCTGTCAGGTATGCTCAATCAGAGAGATTCCAAATGGGGCAGCTCTGGATGATGCATCCACCGCCCCTTGACAAGGACACTGATTGATACTAGATAAATTAACATCCATTCAAATTTAAAATGTTATGGCCAGTTCAAGTTCAATAGGCTTTAACCAAGTTTATTACATCAGCCTGATGCTGCCTGGAGACTTGAGCTATATGGTCAAAGATTTAAAAACCACAGCTATGCTCTACTAGAGGTGTTACCAAAAAATAAAATTTCCCCTACTAGCTAATTAATAAATCTTCTTTGAGTTTCTAAATGTTCAATTTGTGTATTTAAAACATTTCTTCTACATTGAAAGTTCTTAATATGGAATTATTGAGTTAACTCGTTCATCTCTCACTTTCTGCTTACAGATTTCTAATAATAATTATAACACAAAGTTATGCTATTGACAACTTGTTTTAGAAGATTTACAGTTAGTCAGATGGACAAAAAATATTAAGAAGGTTAACAGTTCAAGATTTATGCTTTTAATATGAAAGTATTTTGTATGGTTTTTGTCTTGTTAGAAAGAAAAGAAGATATATTATGACAAGACTAGAAAACATTTATATGCTTAAAAGGTGTGCAGAAGTGATTTATCAAAGAAATTTGTATGATTGCTTGTTGGTTTCAAGATTGGTATAGATTTATAGTAGGAGAGAATAATAAAAAGGGCCCGATTTAAACATTGTTTTTACATTTACATGTATAAATCACTTTTATTCCTTCTGATTCTAATTACAAGATCTCTTTGTTAATTTACCTACAAAATATTTTGAATAGTCCTATTTACAATTATAAACCAAAAAGTCATAAAAGGGATATTATAATTTAATTTGGGCAAGTATGTTTGAGTGCATTCTAGTTTCATAAATTAATTGTCTTATATCTTTGTCTCTCTGTCCAATATAAAATTACTTTGAGTTCAACAATTTTTCCTCTGTTTTTACCCTTTAAAATTATGTGTATAATTTTTTAAAAGAAAGATATTAGTGTATAATTTAAATTGGCTTATAAACAAATAATATTAAAGTTAAAAGCATGCCTTTTCCCCTCAGGTTGCTAGCTGTTAAAAATGAAGTCAAGATTAGTTTTACAAATCTAATGCACCTACAGCTGAAACCTAGGAATAAATATGCAGAGCATGCCACAGAGGAACCACAACCAGGCAATGCCTAGATGCCATAAAACCGAAAATCAATCTGGTGCAGCTGGTGCTGCTTCCAAAAAGGAAAGGCAGAAATGTACCAGACATCTCTGCCCAGTATTAGTAGACTCTGGTTAATTGCAACTTGGTATAAGCATCCTTTGATCTCTTCAAGAAAGACAGGGAGTGCCTTACCCATTTATATTCCTGTTTGCATATCAGCCATCCCTGTTTGCATATCAGCTATTCCTGCCTGCATACCTGATATCCCTATCAGTGAATCAGCCATTCCCAGATGCTTCCAGCCAGAAGCTTCACACAGTGCTACTAAATGTCTTCAAACTGTACTCTTCCTACCTCCCCATGCTTATAGTCAATAAAAACTAGCTGCCCTTGGCACCCCTTGTCTTTGATGCTCAAAGCACCACTGATCAGCTCTAAGAGCAAATTATCTCTAAATCTTGTTTCTTATCTTTATTATCAGCTTGTGTTATAGTGTGTCAAAGGAGACTGTAGATTTACCACAGAAGCCTACAGTAATGTTCCCATTTCCATTCCCCATATTGAAGCATTGCTGATTCTCTGGATTATAGGCTGAGCACAATTGACTTAAAATGTGGGAATTGATGCAAGGATCTGGATGTAAAATGCTGTGACTGCTGGAAATTATGGCAGCAATCAATGAAAAGATCTTCAACTTTATCCTTATAAGTCAGCATGTGCTGCACAGATTTGGTTGGGAACTGTTCATTTGCAGCACACTTTAACACTGGACACTGGCTGTTTCATTACCCTGTTTCATGCAGGGCCTAGCTCTTGCTTGCCACCCTGGCAATGAATGGGTGTGCCCTTCTTCCAACAACAGTCATTCTATTTCTTAGTGGGCAGAAGTTTGGAGTTCAATGTGTTTTGGTTGTCATCTGATGACTACTTGACCCCTTAGACTCTTCAGAATTTATGGATTTGTTGGGATTGAGTAAAGAGAAATGTTGATCTTTATATAAAGAATGTACATAGAATAGTACCATTTTGAAAAAATCTTCAAGAATGTTCTTCAGAATGTTAACTTTAAGCAGAGCTGAGGTTGGAAAAGGGAACACTCCAGCAATTTTTCTTTAGAACACATTCAAGAATATGATGAATTTTTAGGAGTTCTGACTAAAAGCAAATGTGTATTAAGGGGTCCCTAAGATATGGAGGAAAGTAATCATTCTTTAAATTTATTGTCATTTTCTGATAACCATCAAAGTCCAGAAGCACCCTCCAGCCAAATTTTTTCTAAGTGTGGGTCATAAAAATCCTTAATAAATACCAGATCATCAATCTAGGGCACTTGGTGTCATTTGAGAAGGAAAGAATGGTTCCAAGATGAATGTGTATGCATCCACATATTAGGAGTGGCTTGTTTGGTCTTTATACTTTGTGTCAAAGTTGTGTGGCTCCTGCTTTTCCCTTTGTGTGCCTGGATGGCCTGAGCCCTGTGTATCTAGCAGTGCAGGGAAACATGAAACATACACTCTTCTTTTCCTACTTTCAAAATGGATAAAAGAAAGCAGGAAGAGACTAAATTAAACACAGTCCTGTGGAGTTGTGGGGCAAAATGACCAGACACAGAAATATAAAATGTTGATTAACTGTTCATGGACCTCCTAGACAGTTTCTTTCCTATTAAAGAACCAGAAATGTATAAATGCAGAAAGTACTTACATTAGAAAATAAAATGTGCACTTTCATAATATGTATTAAAGCTTAAGTATCTGTAAAGGAGGAAATTAACCAATAACCACATTTCTATCCTTGGAAAACATTTGGGGACAGGGAAATCATGTACAATGACAGGGACGTGCTGGAGCAGGAAGGTAATAATAAAAGGGAGCATCTTAGGAGTGGTGGCAGAACTTCAAATCTGAGTGAAGGTAGAAATTGCAGAGTCTACCAGATAAATGCATAAAGTATGTGTGTATACATATGTGTGCATGGAGTAGCGAAGGGCAGTGGATGCTCTAATGCTACTAACACTTTAAGCAAAGCCTCTTCCATCTGCTTCTTGAATCTACAGCCCTTTTTGCCCTGGGGCTTAGCATCTGAGGTCTTCTCTCCAGGTGAAAAGCTTGCACATGAGGATCATCTTCTCCACATCCAGACAGCATGATTTCCTCCAAGTCCATTGATGTCAATGTCCCAAGTTCCACCGGATCTTGGGTGGATCTAGTCTTAAGCTTGTGTATCTCAGCAATAGGCATAAATGACATTCAGAATGATGGAAATGAATTACAGCACAAAATTCAATGCATGGTATTTGCCGAAATGATCTCAAAGGGCCATTCTCAGTCAAGCACAATTCACCATACACCCTCCAAAGTTCAGTAGAGAGAGTTGCAACTTCACCCAAAATTCAAGATGGTCATAGATCCTGCTGTGTGTGACCTATCCTGGTTTTCACATCAATCGCATCCACTGAGACACTCTTGACCACATGTGTTCCCTGTTGCATGGACTCAGTTCAGAAAATCCAAATGACTAAATAAGAAGCATTAAAATCCTATTACATTTCTCAGGTACAAAATTTGACCTCTTTTCCTACTTCTCAGTTCTTTTATTCATGCTGATTCAACCACTTAACATTGTGACAATCCTTCCTATACCTATAAACGTGGTTGTTTCAGTATGTATTCTTTAATGAGTACATAGTGCTATGTGAATAATGCATCTTTTACCTCAGACTTTCAAAATGAAAGCCCAAAGAAGCAAATATTAATGTATTTCTCACCACTCAAAATGCTGAAAACAAGGATCACACAGGCAGACTTTTATAGCCCTGGATCTTAGGTTATTTCCTAGACAGTGAAGCTACTCTGTGTGAAAGTGCAGTGTGGGAATCATGACATTTTTCATTTGTGAGATTACAAGCAATGAGTGACACAACCAATCCCTAAGGGAAGCAATGAATAACTGATATCTTCTGTAGTCTTTGTGCCTTGACTTCGTACTCAAAGACAAGGTAAATTTGCTCTGCAAAGGACTGGAAAATGAGTATTATCGAGCTTTGCTGGCCATAGAATCTCTGGTGACTTTTAGGCTGTAGTTTCATGAGTTCTACTCTTGATTACTGGGATCTGTTTACTAGCTTAATTCATTCTAAATAATTATTCTTAGTGAGATTTATAGACCATGAAGTTCACCTGCTTATTGTGTACAATTCTGTGGTTTTTGCTTTACTCACAAATTTATGCAACCATACTCTAATCTTAGAAATTTCTCAGCACCCCCTCAAAAAAATCCAATGCCTAGAACTCATGACACACACTCCCCAATCCTCCATTTTCTGCCATTAACCAGAGTACTTCCTGTCTCCTTGCATTTACCTTTCCTGGACATTTCAATTCAGAATTATACAACACAAATGGCAACTTGTATGTATGTAATTTTGTGACTAGGTTCTTCCTCTGCACACAATGTTTCAAAGCTTATGCATGATGTTGAAGAGTCAGTACTTGTCTTACTTTATTCGTTACTGGGACAAAAAGTCAACATCCAAAGTTAAAAAAGGAAAGCCATATTGTAGTTCACAGTTTATAGAGGTTTCAGTCTGTAGTGGCTGGCTCCAAAGCAGCATGGCATGGCAAAGGGCATTACACAGGAAAAACAGTTCGTGGCAGGAAGAAGCAGCCAGCAGCAAGGCAGTAGCCTCTCCATTGTATCCTTTCCATGCTAACTGAATTTTGGGTGGTGCCTCCCACACACTTGATTGACCTTCCCATTATCCATATCCAGAATTATGCCAAACCAATCATCAGAAAAATTTAGTAGTCACACACCATTAATCCCAACATCAAACATTTAATCTTAGTATCACACACCCTGGATCTAGCCCCCTCTGAATAGTGCCACCTATGACTGCATGAGTCTTTGTGGGGACATCTAGACACAAGCCATAACAGTTCTTCATCTTTTTTGTTACCAAACAGCATTTAATCCTATGGCCATGACACATTTTGTTTCACCATTTATCATTTTTTGGACATCTGGAGTCTCACCTTTTGTCTACCATGAATAAGATTGCTATGAATGCTCATGTGTGAGTTTCTGTGTGGATTTCATTTTGACTTTCTCAGGTAGATACTGTGAGTCGGGTTTTTAGGTCACATAATGACTCCACATTTAATTTCTTGAGGAACTGACTCATTGTTTCCAAAGTTGCCACATCATTTCAAGTTCCTACCAGCCATTAAGGGAGGTGTCAATTTCTCCAAATCTTCACAAATATTTGCCACTACTATTTTTTTAAAATTCTGAACTGATTTTAAAACAAATCACTTCAGAATGTTCTCTTAGAGTGCATCTCTCTTCTTCAGGCACTATGTGTGAGTGCCAGGAATGGGAAGGTGGTTAATTTAAGTCTTTTCACACCAAAAGCCACAATAGGGGAGATGCCTAGTAACACCAGATGGTAATCTTTTATGCATCTGGAAAGGAAAGTCATCCAATCCCAAAGACTGAGTCATTCCCTAACTTTCAAATCAAGAACCACCTTTGTCTGGAAGAGATGGCTCAGGTCCTATTTATTGTGCAAGTTTAGGGTACTTAACTTCCTAGTTGGCCCTTCCTGCCATTAAATAATTTTATACATACCAATGTCATCCCATTCACATATTTTTAGGCCCTGAGACCAGATTAGTGGTCAGACTTTCTTTTGAGATGGTAAATTTGATCCCTGGAAGCTTCATGGACATTTATTCTCAGAATGGACACACATTAACTGGATTCTTTTGTTTTTCAATAAAAAATCTTAAAACTAAAATAAAAACATCACTACTGGGCATCCATTTTTTCCCCAGTACCAGGGATCAAACTCAGGACCTTGCACTTGCCAGGCAGATGTGGACTACATCCCCCACCCTGGTGAATGTCCAATTGTCCCAGACTCTGAATTAGACACCTTACAAGTGCAGTCTCTACTGCAAAAGGAACATGTAATGCCAGTACCATGCTAATGCAAATTTCAACCTAAATCATGAAATGTCATGTCATTTCTAGTCTAACACTTAATCTAAACCTAACCGGAAACTGAACCTAAATCCTAACACTAAACCTAAGCCAAATATCAAAAAAGTAATGGGCAAATTCTGAGTAGAGATATACAGAGACAACAGAAAATATTATCCACAGAATGGATGACTCCCACCATCGTTCATAAATGAAATGCATGAAGAAAAACAACCAGATTCCTTTTGCTATTTCTCATACCTGTGTAGACACCAGAGAGAAGAGAAAAAGAGCAGAGAATCCTGGATGTATGTGACACTCTGATAGAGACAAGTGGTGGAGGGGAAATGGAGGGATGCAAGGTCTGACTGAAAGCCTGAGGAGACATGGGTAGAACTGAAGTGGAATAGAAGGACATAAATGTCCAGGGGATGAGTGGAGGATGTGGAGGCAATCAAGCTGAAGGGTGGGTTTCTGAAGTGGATGTAAGGAGAAACAAAGACACAGGAGGCCCAAAGGACAGGATGGAGGAGACAATGAAGGCTCTGAGGAGACATGGAAAGACACAGAAAGACATGAAGAAAGACGCAAGCCAGGTATGAATGACACATGGATGGATGGAAACCAGCAAAGAGAAACAGAGGGAACTGAAGCCTGATGGGAAGGAATTAGGAGACACAGAGGGGCCCAAGAAGTCACAGAAGGACAAGAGGTATGGAAGGAACTGAGGACAGATGGAAGGACCTGAGCCTGGAGTGTGGGACTCCCTGACAGATGGAGGAACCCCAGGAGAAACTAAGGGACTAGAGGCCTGGAAGAGAGAACCTCTAAGGCATGGAGGATGCTGAGCAGGGGCAGAAGGACAGGAAGAGGCATGGACAGGCTGAGGGACCTGAAGAGGTGGGTAGAGCCTTGAGGATGCTAGCTAGAGAGATCAAGTGAACCACCAAGAAACTGAGACCAAGGAATCCCAAGGATGGGCAGAGGGACCCTTGGAGAAATGGACACAAAGCCTGGGGAAGAAAACTGAGGATGGTTGGCTTGACTGAAGAAGACCTGTGAGGGACCAGAGCAGGCTTAGAGACACCTGAGGCAGGAGGTTGGAAGCCCTGAGGGAAAGAGTGACCTGAAGAGTCAGGAAAAGATGGCAGGATATTTGGAGAAAGCTGAGGAAGAACAAAGCAGAGAACTGAGCTCAGGCTCCTGGACCCAACATGCCCATGGGTCAGCCCTGGATCCCCAAAAAGAATGAGTGTGTGTAAAGGGATCAGAGTCTGAGGAAGATAAAAGAGATGGGGGAAGGCTGATCTGAGGCCTGAACACTAAGAGCCTAGGGTTATGGAAAGAAACTGAGCCAGTTCCAGGCTGAGTGAGATTGTTTTGGAACCCACTTGTATGAATACCACCTAAAGAGAGACACCACTGTCAATGCCAAGCTAAGAAGCCAGGACAGACCACAATATCCACATGTTAAAAAAGTGTATGTGGAAACAAATGGGATTTACTAGTGACTCTATTGCTCACTCACATCTGGTAGATTCCAATACTGTAGTTTCTGAGAGAAACCACTCATTCAAACACATAAGGATATATTTTTAGACTTGTTTTCACTTTTTCTTTGTTAGTGTCCTGGAATTTGGGGGGGGGGTGTTTCTTTCCTTTTTTTTTTTCTTTTTTAGTCTTTTTTTCTTTCTTTTTCTTTTTGTTTCACCCTATTTAATATTACTTTTCTTGTATTTTTGTTTCCTGTATATTTTATCTAATTCTATTAATTTACTTCTACTGTATTGAATTCTTTATATTGCTTTCTCTACTCATCCTTCCTCTTTTATTCAAATATTTTTCTTCTTTTTTCTTCTCCATATCCCCTCCAATTTATTACTACTATTAAGTTTTGTTGACTTTCATATATTTAGTTGACTCCATGCTGTTATTTTTCACATCTTTTCTGTTGTTAATGGTGGTACTATAGTTGCACTTAGTAGTCACTATATCAGTGTTTTCTTGCTCTTTGTGCATATATTATTATTGCATATTTCTTTTCTATTTTTAAGTGTGCTACAGTGCTATGTTTTATTGGTTTTTATAGTATGTCAATGTTCAGGTTATCTTCTATTTTATTACAGTGGATGTTTTCTTTGCTATTGACAATGGTAAGCATAGTTGCTACTATTAATTGGTTTTAACTATATGCCAATATCTAGTTTGTCTTTGTGGCATTAAAGTTACTGTGGTTTGCTTCTGAAAAACTAAGTCTTGAGATAATCGCATTGCATTCACACATCCCCAATTTAATGGAGTCAGTTAGATCTCTGGACTGAGGCTGGGGACTATTGTTAGCCATGCCCAAAGTTCATCACTAGAGGGTAGAACCTAACTACAAAGATCTCCATAGTAGTAACAAAAATATTCTATTTAACCCTCATCACTCATCTCAAAGTATAGAAACATCAGAAAACAAGGAAATACAATGCATCCCAAATCTTCCAACTCCCAAAAAGCTGATCCAGGGAGCATTAATATGGAGTAAATAAAAAGTTAAACAAGTGAATTACACAAATTGTTAAAATAAGAAACAAACAAAAATATAAAATATGGAATATTTTTATAAATATTCTATAAACATATATGTAACTATAAATATTCTGTATTCAAAAAATATAGAATAAAGTGCTCAGAGACCTCAAATTTGATATAACCTAAAAGATCATGGACTTCTTAAAAGAATGATCAAAGAGTTTAAAAAATGCACTAATAAAGAGCTAACTCAGGTGAACAAAATGGTTCAAAACATGAGTGACCTGTTTATCAAAGGATTAGAGTCCATGCAAAGGTACCAAACAGAAGGCTCAGAGTTAAAAATTTCTAATGAAGGGATGGTAAGCTGAAGCAACCAATGTGAGGAGTGAGTAACTGAACTAAAATGTATTCTGAATGTAGGTAACCATATACTATTCATATCCTTTGGCAGAATTATCATCATGATCACTGATAATGTGTTTTTTCATGTATGGAACAGGGTGTATCAAAAATGTGTTCTTCAGGGAGGATACCTGTTCCCACCTAGTATAAAGTTAGTCTTCACCTGTGAACATACCAAGATGTATATTTGTCAATATCAGATCAAAGAGATAGGATCAAAGAGACTCAAGAAAAGTACATTTTAGCAGTATTTTCAGGCATGCTTATCAGCTGGCACATGTGCATAAGTGCCCTTCTGTTATTACACACTCATTTTAATGTTTGTAAAGCTGAAACAAATGACTCCACGTTGATTTTGACAAGTTTTAAGCTTTCCTTATATCCCCTTTTATCCTTGCATTCTAACTGTTTTGAACTGGTCTCACAATGGAGACATTTGACAATTGAAGTCAATGTCATAGGCCTTCTAGGCATATTTAGCCACAAGAACATTATAAGAAACATTATGAAAGAGCCCTCCAGAAGCCTCAATCTCCTATGAAAAACCATGATACCTGCAAGATAGGAAAGAAAGAGAAAAAAGATACAGAGACAGATTTAAGAGAGAGCTGGGACTTGAGCTGATCTAAGCTGCTCTGGGCAGCAAAGACAAAGACACCAAGGACATCCAGTGTTTACTCATTACAAGTGTTGGAAGGAAGGAGGTGGGCAGGCCTTGGGACACATACTGATATCAATTATCATAAGCAGGACTGAAAATTGATAGTGTTCATATATATTTTTCTGAAGAGAACAAACAGTTAATTGAGAGGGAAGAATTTAGTTGGAGTCCAATTGACCTCAGCTGGAATTGAACTCAGCCAAGCCTGCTGCTTTACAGACTATGATTTAAGTCTCAGTAGCAGCCATTAGTAAAGGAGCAGTACTAGCCCAACTCTGCTATCTGACATGCACATTTTAGTCACATAAAGCTCCAGTCAGATTTCTAAGACAATACACAGCCAAATTTTAGAGGGTCAAGAAGCTCATGGCATTTATAGACTGTTATTGGGCAGAGGTGTCTGCACAGAGGTTTAGAAGATGTAGGTCCTAGACTGGGTGGACCTGGAGTCCATTGTTAACTTTAATATTATATATTCTTGTAGGTGATGGTTAACATCTCCAAATGTCTCTAAACATTGGAGCAGATCCATATAGCCATTTTCATCAAATATAACCAATAAAACCAATTTATCCATAGTACTTGCTAGCATCTTTTCCACAAATCTGTAAACACTTAAAGATGGATGGAAATCATAGATGACCAGTTTCAGAACAAGCAGTCCTGCAGCCCTCTCAAATAACCATTCCTCCCAGAAACTGCTGTATATTCTATAGTCCACTAGGCATTTGGAGGGATGCCTATACTCATGTATATGAACCATACATCATGTGATGGACCAGACATTAGGGAAGTATGACACACATTTTCACACAGAGGAGCCCACCAAGAGTTTCACCTAGAGATGACCCACCCTGACTCATCAACCTCATTATCTGCCAGATTTCTGCTCAAGCACCAGTGTTCTATTTTCTGGGAAGACATAAAAGAAACTGCCTCTGGATTGAGCTTGAACTATCACTACAAATAATGACTTAGACAGGACCTGCTTTGTGAGAAAATCAGTTTATTAGGAAGTACTTAAACACTGGTAAATGGCTTGCAGGCAGCTCCACTACTAAAGTTTCATACCATGTTTACTTAGCTACACACTATCTGTGCCTTTATGTTAAAAAGAAAACCAGGATTATAGCAAGAGTCTCTGGAAAAAGATATGTGTACTATATTGTCATCCCACCTTACTGAGAACTCTGCAGGTCTCAGCAAGTACTGTCATGGTAGATGAGTATAACTGGAACGTGTAATCTTGTTGTGTCAAAATCTGACACAGACTCAGAAATGGGCTGGTCACAATAGGCAGTAAATAGTGGTTCAGTATGAAGTGGTGCCATTTTGCCAAGGATTTAGAGAAGTGTTCTTCCTATAAACATTATTAACAATTCCTAAAATTATCCAGGAGGATACAACATGACAAGAATAAATACTGCATAAATATTATTTATGCAAATAAATAATGTGTGTATATAAATAAATAAATATTATTTATACACATGAATAATATTTACAAAAGAGGATATGAATATATACATGTATGTCTCACACTAACAAAGAATGAATAAACAAAGGTAAATGCCAATTTGTATACATTCTTGGATAGAAAATCTCACCACTGCAAGCTAAAATGTTCCTTCCTAAATTAATGTGTAATTTCAATACTAAACTTCCTAAATTTAGAGTATTTGTTACAGCATATGATCACCTAATTCTAGCATTCAAAAGGCCTTCTATTGAAAAAACTCTGCAAAAATAGCCTCAGGAATGTAGCAAAGAAAAAATGTGAAAAGACCAAAAACACAACCAGCTACCCAAATATGCTATTTTAAGCATATTAAAATTTGGTACACTCTAAACAGGAAAAAAAAGAGGAAAATTTGTTAGGAGATTTAGCATTATTGATCTATAGATAAAATTGTAAAAATTATGAAAATATTTGAGAAATTCAAGAGGAAGACAAGACAAAAGTTAACATCACATTTGAGCACAAATAATGCAGATTTCATATTTAATGAAATGAATTATACACAATAAAATTCAAATTAAAATGTGATTATTACACATAGAAGTGACATTTAGACTACTAGAGAAAGGAGAATCACTTGTCATTGAAATACATACTAAATTGTATTATCTGATTGCAAAATGATGTAGAATTGCCTCATACCCTCTGTGTATTTCAGGAGAAATACATATTTTTATTATTTAAGAAGGCTTCTTTCTCCCAGACTATTTTATCTCTGAACCCATGCAGAGAACTTCTCTCTGGCATTAATAAGATCATGTAGCTCTTAGGGACAAAGATGCAGCCCAGCAGCCCTGCACTGGAGGACAAGATGGAGATGGCCTCCATGGCCAACATGACCTTTTGGTGCTGTGGTACACAGGGAGGAAGGTGACCCACACACTGCAGACCACCAGCATGCTGAAGGTCAGGAACTTGGCTTCACTGAATGTGCCAGGCAGGTTCCTGCCCAGGAAACCAACAGTGAAGCTGGCTAGGGTTAGGGATCACAGGTATCCCAGGACACAGTAGAAGTCAATGAATGAGCTCTTGTTGCACATGATGATGATGTGGCCATATTCAGAGTGTGGATCTTTGTCAATATAGGGTGGACTTGTTCCCATCCAGAATCCACAGAGACTGAGTTGGATGAGGGAGCAGATGGGAATGATGTAGTTAGGTGCTGCTGATATCAGCAACTGCCTCATCCTTTTGCCTGGAACAGTTATCTTAAAGGCAAGCACCACAGTGATAGTTTTGGCCAAGACTAACAGCCACAGTGAACACAACTCCAAATGTGGTCTGCTGGAGGATGCAGGTAGCTGTGTTGGGATGGCCAATGAAGAGTAAGGAGCAGAGGAAACAGAAGCTGAGTGAAATGAGCATGGTGTAACTGAATCTCCTTATTGGCCCTGAAAATGGGAGTGTCTCTGTCCTTCACAAAAAGCAAAAGGACAGAAGCTGTGATTACAGAGAGACTCAGGGCTGTGCCAGCCAAAGCTTTCCACAAGGGGTCTTCATAAGCCAGAATGTTACAGATTTTGGAAGCCAGCAATTTCTCTGAATGCTGGCAAACCGATGATCTGGACACTTCATGCACTGGTCCATATCTAGTAGAAATGTAACTTATAGACATAGTCAATATTCCTTTGTTTTTCATAGCCCTTACCTGAAGAAACTCACTGGACTTGTTAAGCCAATGTTTTCTTTATTTTTCAAGGCACAATTAAAACCAATTTACACAAGAAATAATTCCAAATTAATACTGCCTATCTTTTTATGATATAATGAAAAACAGTATTTATTCTAATTATTAATCTGCTGTACTCACAAGAGCATAACGATGTTTTCACAGTGTATTTTATAAAGACCTCCCTGTCTAAACTCAACTTCTGTAGATGATGTCCTGGGCATTTATTCAGTCAGTGACCAATTGACAAACCTGAATAACTGACTAACTCCCAGTAAAAGAGATATGACCAATAGTATTTCATGTCTAGTAGAGTAATTCCTCCCATTCTACAGAAAGTTGGAGTTTTTGTATTTATCACAAATCAGGTAAAATTTTGATTTAAACTGGATTGAATTCATAGATGAAACTGGAAAACACTTACCATTCTTCTATTATTGAGTTATTCCCTTCATGAACATGCTTTATCTAAACACAATTTTCATTTTTATTCTTGTAAATGCTTTTATATAATTTACTAATAATTTATTTCAAAATTTGTACAGAAATTTCACCATATATTTCATTGTTTATGATTAGTAAATATTAACTGTAAAAATTTTATCTATGAATGGTTTATGAGTGAACTATTGTAAGGAACAGGGATCAGGGTAGGGGGACATTACTAGAACCTCTGCAGTGAGTCCTAGTCTCCTGGGAGCCACAGCAGCACAAGGCAAATTAACTTGTTATGCAGGAAAGGTAGAAAAATGAGACTTGGAGAAGAAGCTGAGCTTTGGGCCTGATCGGTGCTGCTCTGGCCAGCAAAGGCCAAAGACTCCAATCTTGCTGTACCTTTCATTCAGTACCTCGGGAGAAACAAATGTGACAAATGAAAATTCAGAGAGTTCAGTACCTCACATTGGGATAAAGAAGGTGTAAGAAGGCTGGGGTACAGGAGAAATCCACAAACGATGAGGAACTGTGCAGATGAAGATTTGGTTCCTCCCAGGATGTCTCCCAGGGGTGTAATCTTGTCCTGGAGAATCACACCATCACCAGATCATTGAGATCTCAGTTGTGACCAGAGGCCAAAATGGAATTATGTCTCAGAATGCCATAGCTGGGCTGTAGGCAGGAGAACTAGGCCTAACCAAATGATTTTTCCCTAAAATTATGTACCATTGCTCCCAACATAGCTCCCTTTCTTTTTGTTTTATGTGAAGGTGTTTTTAGGAAAAGTGAGCACACCCAACAGTGGCTTGTCCTTTTATATTGTGAGGATCTATATTGTGTTTGATTGGCTTAGCTGTCTATAATAAGCATAATTTCTCTTAATTGCGTCTGTAAAAGGATTAAAAAGTTAATAATTTTTAAACAATGTTGGCTAAAAAACTTAAAACTTTTGTTGAACTCAAATAACTATTGTCTTCAGTTATACTTTTCTACTGGGTGTTTAAGACCAAGTGAGAGTGAGGCCTATATTAAATATAATCAAACTCTTGCTATCTAACAAAGTCAATTAAGTCTCTGGAGGCACTGTCTTGGAACCATGCCTAGAGCCTCTTAGCTCTTCTGTCAGTGTCAGCCATCATGGCCTTGCTTAACCATGTTGCTTTCTGTGAAATCCTGGGAGATTTTTTTCCTCCAGGTGACATTCCTTTGGCACACTTTTTGTTGGATCTTACCATTTTAGTGTTCAGCAACCTCCCTACTCAGGATGTTGTGTGACTCACCAAAGATGTAGGATCTTGGAGAAGGTTCCCTCCTCATGTCCTGGATCTTTTTGTTGTAGTTTACCTTGGAGGGCCAGGGCCAAAATATTGGCTGTCATCTTAGCCCAGATAAATTTTTAGTTCTGGTCTCTAAACATTGGTTGTTGAACACCCAGAAGAGAAGGTCAATAACATTAGCATTGTAAGAGGATAAGTGAACTCAACTATTATAATTTTACCTGGATATTAAGCATTTTGGAATACAAATATAATTAAAAGACTGTTATTATTGCCAATCATGCTTGTTCTTGTGGTTGAATCCCCAAGTAGCTATCTTTTTATAGGATGTCATCCAAGGAAAATATATCAGCCTACAAGTGTGCCTATCATCATAGGTGGCTGGAGCATAAGAGAAGGGCAAATATCTGAATCAAAAGGTTATTACCATAAACAATATGTTGGAAGACCCACACAATTAGAGGGCATGAATACATTTTGTACACCAGAAAAGGAACAGTAATAATTATCAATATATAAATTATATAAAACCTTATGTTCTTCAATGTAGTTTTGTACCAAATGCATCTTTCTAATGACACTCTTTTCTTTATGCCACAGAAATTAATCTTTTGAAGATGACCAATGCAGACATATCACAATAACATATTTAGAACTTAACCAATGTAAACATTTTATAATAACATATTTAGAGCTTAACTAATGTAAACATTTTGTAATAACATATTTAGAACTTAAACTTCAATAATAACTAAGTAATCAATTTATAATAAAATATTGAGACAATATTTATTGTGGTGTGTCTTCCACAAAATTATGAAAATTACTAGGGGGTCCCATTAGTGAAATAAAATCAGAATAATCATTTTTTGGGTGGCCACTTCTTTATTCCCCAAAGGGAGTACACATTGTCTCTATGTTGACAAACAAATAATAAGAATATATATATATCTTTTTATTTTATAACTCCTTATTACAATTTGATTATTGCAACTAGGTGACAATACACATTATTTTGTAAAATAAATCTCGGTGGTACTTTAATCAGTTAGCAACCTGGGAAGGAGGGCATGTCTTTAACTTAATTACTTTTATCTGTAAGCCCAATTAATAGGTGAATATCTTTTAAGAAAAGAGAAAAAAAACTTTTAAAGGTGAAAAAGAAAAGAGAGGAAAAAAGGTTTTTTTGAGCTCAACTATACAAAGAGAGAAACAGACAACAGACAAACATATAAGACAATTTATAAAACTGGAGTGCACTCAAATATATTTGGGCAAATTGAATGATGATATCCTTTTATGATTTTTAGGCTTATAATTGTATATGACTGGTCAAAATCTTTTGTAGTCAATTAACAGATCTCTTGAGATTAGAATCAGAAGGAATGCAAGCATTTTTGTATCTGTAAATGTAAAAAGAACATTTTGATGTCCCTCCCTTTTTGCCATAAGTCTATATTTATTCTTCCTCTGGGTGCATCATCTCAGTCCTGGACCCTACTGTGGATTTGTTAGTCATCAGTGGTGAGGAGGTGTCGCTCAGGTGCAGCTGGCTCATTGCTCTCAGTGGGGGTGCTATCCCTGGTCTCTGAGATGTTGGTGATTTCACTAGCATGACACATGATAGTATATTCCAGGAGGGAATCCAGAAGGTTTCATCCTTATCTGTCAGTACACAGGCAAAATTTCTACCCCAAGTTATTAAGGCAGGAGGAATTTTTTGATGTATGGCCTTTTGTAATCTTAAAAAAAGTTTAATAATTTAGGTTCCAAGGTAGAGCAGACCATAGTTCCTTCCAGTCTTTGAGTCAAACAAACTGCATAAAAGAAATCACTCAAAATATTAAGAGTTTGGGAGGGAAAGTTTTCAATCACAAATAAAATGGCTAGAAACTTTGACCTCTGAGCAGAGGGACCAGGTGTAGGCAACACATAACTAAAGGAAGAGCTCCAAATTGCTGCTTGGTCCTTAGAGGAGCCATCAGTGAAACAGGTTGAGGGACCTTGCAATGGCTGAAATTGAATAGTCTTGGGGAGAATAAACTCATGTCATGAAAAAACTGAAACAGAGGATCACTAGGGTAATGAATATCTATCTGTCCAATGAAATCTGCCTTGCCAATATAAAGCAGTTTGTAGCAGCATCTGCATCTGATCCTTATCAATTGGGATAATGGTGAAATGAGGGTGAGCACCAAATAACTGTTAGATTTGATTATGTCTCAAGAAAACTAGTTTTGCAATTTTCTCTAGATACAATTGTAGAGATTTCCCTAACCGGTTTGACAAAAATCATCATTACATGGGAAAGACCTCTTTCTCATACCATTGTCCTATTAAACCTGTAGGTGAATGAGGGATGTTAAGCATAAGCAAATGAACTGGCTAGGTAGAGTTGATAAGAAAATCCTGCCAGATATGTATTCTTTGTTCTATTAATTGTAACTCCTTTTGTGTCTCTGGAGTTAATTTGTGAGGGGAATTAAGATCAGAATCCCCCTGTGATATTTCACATAAATTCAGCAATTGAAAATTTGCTATCCCTATTTCAGACCTAATCCAATAAAAGGCAAATCAAGGTTGGCCAGTCAGCCCCAAAGAAATGTTGAAAAAGCAGCCTCCTAAATCTGTAAGTGGCAACTTCTGAGGAATTGCCACTGGCTTTGGTAAGCCAAGTTGCAATGCCTTCGTGGCAATGAGGCTGATATTAACTCTCCATAAATCTTGAGGCAAATGCCATTTCCCTGGCATTTTTGGAATAATAAAAGTAGGTGTGCTCCAAGGACTCATGGATGGTTTTAAATGCTCTTTGTTAAGTAGTTCTAATACAGTTTGCTCTAATATGATTAGTTTCTCCAGTGGTAGCAGCCATTGATTAACCCAAATGGCGTCATTCAATTTCCACTGTAAAGGCAAAGCTGCCTTGGGCCAAGAAACTTCTTCAATGACCTCAACTAAAATTTTTTTTCATGTCTAATTACAAGGTAATTATTTTCTGTTGCTGTTCTATAGGCTGCATTCCACCCTGAAGTTGCTTGTCTAATCCTATTTCTGGTTCATATCCCATTTTAGGCAGCATGTTGACCCAGTGAGGTTTTAGGGGGCAAAGTAGTCACTACAACTCTTCCTTTTTCCAATAAATCTGTGCCCCATAAATTTACAGGTATGGGAGCTATGTAAAGACAAATACGTCCCAAATGACCATCAGGCCCTTCATAAGGCAGGGGAATGGTGCTTTGGAAAACTTATTTGGGGGTGCCAAGGTATAACAGAGATGTTTTAGTTGGTTTTTCGCCCAAGATGATGGCCAAAATTGTGCCAATCATGGACACATAGACACCTATGTCTATCAAGCCTATAAAGTATTTGCCATTCAATTTAATTTTGCACATGGGGCAGTTTTTGGAAATCTCTTGGGTGAAATAAATCTCTTCTTGAGGATTTCTGGCTGAGGATCCTCTCAGGAATTTTTAAAGCTAACATTATTTAACTTTGGTTTAGGCAGAAGCAACAATTGGGCAATATAATCTCCTTGTGGATTATAACCCAAAGTCCTGTGGAGCTAATAGGAACAGACAATTCAGAAGTACAATCAGAATCAACAATAGCCAGAATAACAGTAATGTCTTTCAAAGTTAGAGAGAATTTTCCAAGTATCAAACCAATTGTTCCAGGGGGTGGGGGTGGGGTCCATGATTTCCTGTGGGGACAGATACTGGAGTCTCAACTCCCAGTAGGTGAATTCTCTGAGCAGCAGGAAGATCTAAATTACTGTGTGTACTGTGTAAATGTTGGGAGATGGCTTGAGCCATCAGAGCCAAATTGTATAAAGGAGACCCAATATTTTTGCATGCCTTAATATATGCTCCAAGATCTTTACTGTTCTTTTTTTTTTGGTACCAGGGATTGAACTCGGATCCTTGCACTTGAGCAACAGGCAGTGGAATCACTGATGCTCCAAGCTCTTTAGAGGAACAAACAGGATTTATTGCCTGTTTGCAATCCATATTAGCATTTTCATAGGCTAGCTGTAAAATCAGGATGTCTGCTGCCTGGGAATTAAAAATCTGTCTCCTAATAGTTTGTTGTAATCTTACTACAAATTCTGTGTAAGTTTCCAATGGCCCTTGCATGATTTGAGTAAAAGATTATGTCGGCACACCATCAACTGGCACAGAAGCTGAAGCCCTCTACAGGAGGTCCTCTAGCAGGTGAAAGTAATGCTGGGCACAAAGCCTGCCTGCTGAAATCCAAAAAGTCACCCATACCCAATAACATATCAATAGTAACTTCTCTGAACTGAGCACCTCCCTGAGCATTTTTATGAGCCTGTTCTCTGATTAATGAACACAGTTCCACCTCAAAGTGGAAATACTGAGCAGGGGACAGGCACATTTTTACAAGGTGAAAAATATCATGAGGAACCAGAGAATATGTCTGACGTACATTGTCCAACAAACACACTATATAGGGGATTTGAACACCATTAGTTAGCATGCTCTGCCTGAGGTCCTTTAGGATGTTAAAATCAAATGAGGACTGGCCAAGAGGAAGGGGCTTCCAGGAAACCATCCATCCTGCCACTCCCAGCCCAGAGGAAGGGGCTTCTGAGCCACTGTCCCATGGCTCCCAGGTCAGTGGAGGTGAGCCATGCAGGCACCAACAACAACCCTTCCCCAGATCAAAATGAGAAGGCATGTAAATAAGTCTCAAAACCAGACTTCCAGGTCACCTACAGCAACCCCAAAGGGAAATGTGATGGAACACTCAGATACTCAACCATATGGACCCCCTGAACAGGCAACAAAAGAGGAAAAAATGAAATCAAAAATCATTTCTCATATAACTTCAGAGCTTGTGCTTGTAGTGCAAGACATGATTAATAAATCTAGAGAGGAACTGAGGAACATGATGGAATCTCAACATAGGAAACAAATTGAATCCATAAAACAGGTGCAAGTAGATTTTCAGGAGATCAAAACCTCCATTGAAAGTCTACACAGCAGAATGAGTCAATGTGAGGACATTATTTCAGATATAGAAGATAAGATTGCGATTAGTGATCAGGAAAAGAAAAACTGCTTCAAAATTGTAAGGGAACACAAGAAAGCAATCCACCAGCTGCTAGACAATGCAAAGAGAATAACATAAGACTGATTGGAGTCAAAGAAGAAACAGGAGTGAAAGCAGGTGACATAAAATACTTTTCACAGAAATAAAGGGAGAAAACTTCCCAAGTAGGAGAAAAGAAATTGACATAGAGGTAAGTGAGGCATATATGACTCCAAATAGCCTTGATCAAAAAGAAAATCTACACATAGGCATATAATTGCTAAGATTCCAGAAACTCAGCAGAAGAACAAAGTTCTACAAGCAGTCAGAGAAAAGAAACAAATCACATACAAAAGAAAACCCATCAGAATCACAGCAGACTTCTCAACACAAACCATCAAGGCAAGAAGAGCTTGGAGTGACATATTCCAAGCCCTAAAAGAAAACAGCCTCCAACCCAGATTGATGTACCCTGCAAAACTATCTTTCAAAATGGATGGAGAAATAAGATACTTTCATGACAAAGCACACTTTAGGAATTTCATGAATACCAAATCAGCATTCCAAAAAATTTTAGACAATATCCTAGGTACAGACAATGAGGATCACAACCTCAGGAAGCACAGGAGAATGAACCCATCAGGCATGACAAGAAATTAAATGTACAGGGGGAAAACCCAACAAAGAGAAAAAGTCATGACAATGATAAGTAAATACATTTCAGTTATAACCGTCAATGTGAATGGTTTCAATTCACCAATCAAAAGAAATAGACTGGCAGAATGGGTCAAGAAGCAAGATCCAACAATATGCTGCATACAAGAAACACTTAATTCAAAAGGAAACTCATAGACTGAAAGATAAAGAGTGGAAAACAATACTCCATGCAACGGGAACCCCCCAAAAAGCAGGAGTAGCTATCTTCTTTGCAGATCAAGTAGATTTCAAACCAACACTGATTAAGAGAGACAAAGAAGGTCACTATATCCTTGTAAAGGGAACAATCCAACAGGAAGAGATGACAATCATAAATATCTATGCACCAAACACTAGTGCACCCAAATATATAAAACAAATCTAACAGACATAAAAAATCATATATGCACTAATACAATTATAGTAAGGGAACTCAATACCCCACTGTCACAAACAGATAGATCAACTAGACTAAAAATAAGTAATGAAATACTAGAGCTCAATCGAACTCTTGAACAAATGTACCTAACAGATGTTTACAGAGTGTTCCACCCCACAAAATCAGAATACACATTCTTCTCAGCTGCACATGGATCATTCTCCAAAATACACCACATACTCACACATAGAACATGTTTATATAAGTACAAAGGATTTGAAGTTATCTCCTGTATATTATCTGACTATAGAGTGATGAAATTGCTGATCAATATCAAAAGAAGCAGCAATAATTTCATAAACACATAGAAATTGAACAACACACTTGTGAATAACCAATGAGTCACTGAGAAAATTAAAGAAGAAATCAGAGAGTTTCTTCAATTAAATGGCAATGACAACACAACATATTGGAATCTAAGGGACACAATGAAAGCAGTCTTATGAGGGAAATTCATAACAGTGAATACATATTAGGAAAACAGAGCAAGCCCAATTAAACAACCTGATGCTGAACCTTTATTTCCAGAAAAAGAAGGTCAGGACAACCCCAAAGTTCATACAAGGGAAGAATTTATAAATATCAGAGCAGAAATCAATGCAATGGAGACTGAGACAATGATACAAAAAAATCAATGAAGCCAAGAGTTGGTTCTTCAAAAGAATCAACAATATTGACAGACCCTTAGCCAAAGTTATCAGAAAAAGGAAGGAAAAGTCCCAAATCCATGCAATTAGGAATGGAAAGGGTGAAACAAACTCAGCAGAAATCCAGAGGATCATCAATATTTACTTTGAAAACTTGTATGCCAATATGATGGAAAACACAGAAATGGGCAGATTCCAAGATATGTAGGAATTACCAAAGTTGAATGAAGAAGACCTAAATGACCTGAATGAAGATTCTAAATGACCAAATATCAATCAATGGAATTGAAAAGGTAATTAAAATCTTACCAACTAAGAAGAGGCTGGGTCCTGATGGCTTCACTGCTGAATTTTACAAGACATTTAGCGAGGAACTACTGCCACTTATGTTTAAACTATTCAATTAGATTGAAAGGAAAGCAATCCTCCAAAATTCATTCCTGGAAGCAACTATTACCTTGATCCCCAAAGCAGAGAAAGACTCAACTGAACAAGAGAACTATAGGCCAATCTCACTATTGAACATAGATGTAAAAATCCTTAATAGGATACTGGCAAATAGAATGCAGAAGATCATAGAGAAGATCATACATCCTAACCAAGTGGGATTCATCCCAGGAATGCAAGGATGATTCAACATACACAAATCAATCAATGAAATACACTATATCAATAGAGCCAAGGACAAAAAACCATAATTATCCCAATATATGCAGAAAAAGCATTTGAAAGAAATGCAACACCCATTTATGATAAAACCCTACAAAAAAATTAGAATAGATGGTCTCTCTCTCAATCTGATAAAATCCATTTGGAAAAAACAGCAGCCAGTATCATATGAAGTGGTCAAAAACAGAAATCCTTCACATTAAAATCAGGAACAAGACAAGGATCTGCACTATGACCACTCTTGTTCATTACAGTTTTGGAAACACTAGCCATGGCAATTAGACAAGTGAAAGAAATAAAAGGAATAAAAATAGGAAATGAAGAAGTCAAATTGTCATTATTTTGTAGATGAGATGATACTCTATATAGAAGACCAAAAGAGCACCACCAAAAGTTGTCTAGACTTAATAACCAAATTCAGTAGAGTAGCTGGATACAAAGTCAACCCAAAAATCAGTAGCTTTCCTCTACCTGAACAACAGACTCACTGAGACAGATAGAGGGCCAACAATTTCTTTCACAATAGCATCCAAAAAACTAAAAAACTTAGGAATCAGCCTAACAAAGGAAATCAAAGACCTGTTTTCTGAAAACTACAGCACTCTGAAAAGAGAGATTGAAGATGATATCAGAAAATGGAAAGACAGTCCCTGGTGCTGAGGGGTAAAGATCAAATAGTGAAAATGGCCATACTTCCAAAACTGTTATATAGTTTCAATGCAATCCCAATTTAAATCCCAACAGCACACTTCATGGAGCTTGAGAAAACAATCCAAAAATTCATTTGGAAGAAGAGACCCAGAATAGCCAAAGCAATTCAAGGCAACAGAGACATGGCAGGGGGTATCACAATCCCCAACTTGAAACTATACTGCAAAGCTGCTGTGATAAAAATAACATGGTACTGGCAAAAACAAAACAAAACAAAACAAAACAGACCTGAGGACTAGTGGAAGAGAGTAGAAGACGCAGAAATCACTCCAGACACACTCCACTCGGCCATCTCACCTTTGATAAAGAAGCCAAATACCCTCACTGGAGGAAAGATAGCCTCTTTAATAAATGGTGCTGGAAAAATTGGGTTTCAAATTTTCAAAGATTAAATCTAGTCCTGTATCTCTCACCATGCCGTAAACTAAAATTGAAATGGATTAAAAATCTAAATATTAAAATAGAAATGCTGAATGGGCTGGAATAGAGGTTAGAACTCTTGAAGACATTGTTGTAGGAAAACATTTTTTGAACAAAACCTCATTTGCCCATAAAATAGCACAAACAATCAATAAGTGGGATCTCTTCTTATTGAAAAGCTTCTGCACAGCAAGTGAAACCTCCAACAGTCTGAAGAGACAACCAACTGTGTTGGGAAAAATCTTCACCTGCTTTTCCTCAGTAAAAGGTCTACTATCTCGAGTTTATAAAGAATTTAAAAAAATAAGACCTCCCAAATTCAAAGATCCAGTCTGAAAACGGGCATCTGAAATGAACAAACATTTCTCAGACAAAGAAATAGAAATAGCAAATAAACATATAGAAAAATGTTCAACATCACTGGTCATTCGAGAGATGCAAATGAAAACAATGCTGAGATCTGCTATCATGAAATCAACCAATAACAAATGATGGCAGGGCTGTGCAGAAAGAGGAACGCTGCTCCACTGCTGGTGAGAGTGAAGACTGATGCAACCACTGTGGAAATCAGTATGGAGACACCTCAAAGAACTAGGACTGGAAGTCCCATTTGACCCAGATATTTCCCTGCTGGATATCTTTCCCAAAGAATTAAAAGAATCATACACAGTGATATATGTGTAACCATATTTATAGGAGCACAATTTGTAATAGCTAAAACTTTGAAGCAGATGAAATGTGCATCAACTGGAGACTGCATGAAGAAAATCTGTTTTTTAAAATAAAATGGAGTACTACTCAGCCATATAAAATGAGAAATTAGAGACATTTGTAGCTAAATGGATGCACATTGAGGCGATACTCTTAAGTGAAAGAAACAGGACACACGTGTGTAAATACTGATTAATTTCTATAGTGTAAGAAACTAAAAGTGTAAATAAGGACTAAAATGTATAATACATAATGTGAAATAGGAAGAAAAGGTACAATGGGGAAGGGGAAGTGGGAGGGTAGGGGAAAGGAAAGTAGGGAATGGAATTAATATGAGAAAATGAAAAATGGAAACAAAGTCTTTGGAAATAGGGAAGGTTGGAGGGGGTGAAGGGAGGACAGGAGAAGAGGAAAAGAAAATAATAACCAAGATACTCATGTAATGGTACAAGATCCCAGTGATGAACGTAACTGTAATTTATACCTAAAATGTACCAATAACCTTAATGGGAAAAAATAGCTTTTGAATAAGATGAGATTCTAGTTGTTGATATTTTGTGCTAGTTCCCATGTGACTGAAGTTTTGTTCATAAAGTCTTTTCTTATGCCCAAGACTGAGTTCAACCTAATCTATATTCTAGCAGGTTTAGTGTTTCTGTTTTAATATTTAGATCTTTGATCCATTTTGATATTCATTTCATGCATAGTGAGAGATATGGATCTAGTTTTAATCTTTCACAAGTTGAAACCCAGTTTTGACAGCACCACTTATTAAAGAGACTATCTTTCTTCCAGTGAGGGTGTTTGGCTCCTTTGTCAAATATGAAGTCACTGAGTATGCTTGGAGTTGTTTCTGTATGTTCTATTCTGTTCCATTGATCCTCAAGTCCATTTCTTTGACAGTAACATGCTGTTTTTAAATCACAGTAGATTTGTAGTATAATTTCAAATTGGGGATTTTTATATCCACTTCCTTGCTTTTGTTGTCTAGAATTGCTTTTGTTATTCTGGGCCTCTTTACAAAAGAATTTTTTGATTGTTTTTATCAGTTCTGTGAAATATGCTGTTGGAATTTCAATTGGGATTGCATTGAATCTACATAGCAGTTTTGGAAGTATGGCCATTTTCACTATATTAGTTCTTCCTACCAAAAAAACAAGGGATGTCTTTCGATTTTTGGATATCCTCTTTGATCTCTTTCTTCAGAGTCCCGTAGTTTTAAGGGAAGAATTCACTGACTCCCTTTGTTAGATTGATTTCTTGGCATTTCATTTTTGGGATCCTGCTGTGACAGGAGTTGTTTCTCCAGTTCCTATCTCAATGAGTATTTTGTTTGTGTACAGGAAGGCTATTGATTTTTCAGTGTTGATCTTCTTTCCATCTACTCTACTGAATTTGATTATTAAGTCTAGAAGCCTTTTGGTGGAGTTCTTGGTGTCTTCTTTACAGAGCATCATGTCCTATACAAAAAATGACAATTTAACTTCTTCCTTTCCTATCTTTATTACTTTAATTTCTTTCTCTTGTCTAATTGCTCTGGCAAATGTTTCCAGAGCTATATTGAACAGGAGAGGTGATAGTAGACATCCTTGTCTTGTTCATGATTTTAGTGTGAAAGATTTCCATTTTTGATCATTTCGTATGATGTTTGCTGTTGGTTTTTCATAGATGACTTTTATCAGGTTGAAATAAATACTGTCCATTCCAGTTCTCTGTAGGGGATTTTTCTTGAATATGTGTTGGATTTTGTTAAACCCTTCTTTTGCATCTTTTGAGATGATCATATGGATTCTGTTCTTGCCTCTGAAAATATAATGTAGGACATTTACTGATTTGCATATGATTAACCACCCCTGCATTCCTGGGATGAATTCCACTTGGTCCAGATGTATGATCTTCTTGATGAGTATCTGCATTCTGTTTATAACTTATTGAGGGTTTTTGTGTCCATGTTAATTAAGTTGATTGGCCTCTAGCTTGATCTTTCTAGGCTTTTGGGATCAGATGATGCTTATTTGAGGAATGAATTTGCTAGTATTCCTTCCCCTTCAATTTCTTTAAGAGTTTAAACAGTAGTTGATTATTTTAAAATATTCTAAAGTCCTTTCATTTTATCCTGCAGTGGCCTGTAAATACTGTGTCATCTTTTTTTTCTGATTACAAATTTTTATAGGATTGCAAACTTTAACATGAGGAAATTTTCAAAATTGCTGGTTTCAGCCCCAACTTACTTATGCCTAGTTATGAGATTTTCACATCAATCCTTTCTGAAAGATAGATTGAAATTCTTCTCCCTCAGCTACATGAATTTATTTATTTGAGCTTTATTAGTCAGCTCTCTTTATGATTAAATAGGGGAAAATGAAAAAAAGGAAAATTAGGAGAATCACTTGGTCTGTTTTCCTATCTGTAAATTAAAACAACTCCATAGTATTGTGTATTATTAGTCAAAAATTTCCAGTGCCAAAGACATAAATATGTAATCATGCAGACATCATAATTTTTATTCATAGAGATAGGGATGGTTTTCTATGAAACTGTTGGTCTTGGTTACCTTGTATGATTTTCCTTTCCCACACACCTATTCCCAAAGTCAAGAACTGTCAATAATTAGTTGAATAGATTTTACTCTCAATATCCTCAAGTCAGTATAGGTCTGTGTATTCATACACAGTTTGTTTCAAAGCTTACCTAATATGTACCCAGTATTGTTTTAGTATCCCCAAACTGTTTTCCTTAAAAACCTTATGTTAAAATTACCTAAAGTTCTTTAATGTAGTCTGCAATACCTGTTTCCTCCAAATGTGCTAGTTTTCTTCTACATGTAAGTTTAATTTTATCTTTGTAGCACATACAGCTACTTCAAATGATTTCACTGATGGACTGCCTTAGCAGTCACCAACACAGCTGAACCAGAAATACTATAACAGTTCTTCTATAAGTTACACAGAATCCTTCCAGGTAATAACAACAGAAAGAGATTCATAATTTTGACCTAATGTTTGAATTGCCCAAATGGAGGAAATATAAATAAATAA